>LPNX010952571.1:3791-22085 GCA_001517045.1 Pseudotsuga menziesii | reverse complement strand
GTCCTGGTAGAGATGGAAGGCATCTAGAAAGTTTCAATGAGATATGGATGGATGTTGTATTGGCTAAAGTAGTTGCATGATCATATATTTATGCATAAGAACTTGCCAGTATGAATATTCCTTATGAAATGATTCTAACCATACAAATGCATTTGAATTGTAGGAAAGATCACGTACATAATCGCCTACAAGCAAAGAAGAATAAGACTTGTTCCAAAGAACAAGTGACGACAGTTCAAGATGAAGAATAAATATGACAAATGCAGCGACATCATTAATGAAGAAGTAACCGAGAAGAAAGGGAAGACCAGTTCAAGAAGAATGATGTCTAGGATGCAGTATCGAGACCTGAAGAGAAGTTCATAGTTCCATCATGCAATATATGGAAACATCATGGTATAACACATACATAATGAGCTTGATGAATATCTGAACCTATGCTACAAGCTCACAGATGGGTGTGAGAAGAACTTTTGAAAAAGTTTAAGATAGATGATCTTGGTATCCAGTGATCCTAGATGGATACATAGAATATTAGTTGCAGAGGAAGCTACTTGTCACTCCGATACAGAATGTTTCAGTGCATAGAGTACAAAAGATAGAGGGAGTATGATGCTCCGCTTCAAAGGGAGTGACTGTAGAAGATCCCGAGGTTCGACATGGTACGACAGGATGGACAGTTTACTGATGAATCTAGGATTTACTAAGAGTAAAGAGGATTCCAACCTTTGCTTCAAGGTTGAAGACGGAAGATCAGTGATGCTCCTGTTATGTGTCAATGCACTATGTTCTAGGCATGGAGGTGTGGACAAGGGAAGTATGCAGTAGAGATCCTGAAGAGGTTTAGGATGATGGAATGCAAGGCCATGGCCACACCTATGGCATCAAACATGAAGCTGTTGAGTGATGCTTCATCAAAAGAGGTTGATGCTACGATGTATCATCAGATGATTTGTTCCTTAATGTACCTGACGAATATGAGACCAGATATTTGCTTTGCTATGAACACATTGAGACACATTCACTTGATGGTTGCAAATCATGTAGTGAGGTACCTAAAGGGTACAGATGAGTATGGGATCAAGTGTGATCTCTTGGTTTGGTAGGATGGAGTCCTGGATGGCGCTAAGTACAGCTGAGGCAAAAGATGTTGCCATTTTCTATTTGGGAGGTAGTATGTTTCTTTTGAAAACTACTATTTGATTTGGTTTATCTGACTTGCATTTGCTATATGATGAAAAGAGGAGCAGTGATCCAGATCAAGATCTCTTGAAAGAAGGATTTCTAGCATAGTTGATGAGATAGGTTTCCCTCAGATGTAATCGGTCCTGGTGAATCTCGCAGGTCATCCTTGGATGTAATCCAACCTAATGTGATTCTATGCTAGAAATGACCAAAGTGAAGTTTGAGTACTTCAAGGAGAAGCTTGGTGTTCTCGAGATCGAGGTTTCCTCCAAAAGAAGATTATGAAGACCGAGAGCCATTCTGACATGGTGAGAGGATTGGTTCCTTCCATGGTCAGATGTAAGGGCTGATCCATTCTATCATGGTGAGAGGATTTGGTTCCTTACATGTCAGATATGAGTGCTAAGCCATTCTGATGTAACTGTAGAATTGGTCTGTACATGATCAGATGTAAGGGCTAAATGCCATTCTGGGAATGGATGTGCCTGGTCAACTACTAGGAAAACTTAGTCTAGGACTGAGAAGCCATTCTGATGTGAGAGAGGGATGTGTTCCCACTTGATCAGATGTAAGGGCTGAACCATTATATCATGGCTAAAGGATTAGGTTCCTCCCATGTCAAATGTGAGTGTTGGACATTCTGACGAGTAGGTCAGATGTAAGGGAAACTGCCATTCTCTAGGAGAATGGAGGCACCCGGTCAGTTACCAAGTAGCTCATTCTAGGACTGGGGGCCATTCTGATGCAATGGTAGGATTATTTCCTCCATGATTAGATGTGAGTGCATGCCCTTCTGATGTAGTGCTTTCGAGCATGGTCGGATATAAGTGCAGGGCCCTTTTGATGCGGTGCTTTCGAGCATGGTCGATTGTAAGTGCTGAGCCTTTTCGATACAGTGCTTTCAAGCATGGTCGATTATAAGTGCTGGGCCTTTCCGATGCAGTGTCTTTGGACATGGTCGGATGTAAGTGCAGATCCTTTTCGATGTGGTGTGCTTGCACATGGTCGGATATAAGTGCTAAGCCATTATGGCGCGATGTGTTTACACATGGTCAGATGTGAGTGATGGGTGTGCTTTTCTGACAAGATGAGGTCAGATGTAAGAGCTGGGCTAGCCATTCTGACTTAAGTGTCAGATATAAGCACTGATGAAGACCTACATGAAGGGTAGGCCTACAGGATTGACTCTGTAGAACTTCCTGTGACCAGAAGAATGAAGAAGATAGCACCATTTGATTGAGATAGAAAAAGTAGTAATGATGATGATGATTCGGTGATGATCCAGCTTCAATGATGATCTAGATCAAGCGATGATCCAGACTTAATGATGATCTAGTAGTGACGATCTTGATCAAGTGATGATCCAGACTTGATGATGATCTAGTAGTGATGATCCCGATCAAGTGATGATCTAGACTTGATGATGATCTAGTAGTGATGATCCAGATCAAGTGATGATCTAGACTTGATGATGATCCAGTAGTGACGATATAGATTAGGTGATGATCTAGAATTGATGATGATCCAGCAGTGGCAATCTAGATCAAGTGATGATCTAGACTTGATGATGATCCAGCAGTGACGATCTAGATCAAGTGATGATCCAGACTTGATGATGATCCAGCAATGACGATCCAGATCAAGTGATGATCCAGAATTGATGATGATCCAACAGTGCTGATCCAGATGGAGTGATGATCTAGATCCAGTGATGATGATCCAGATTGAGTGATGATCTAGATCCAGTGATGATGATCTAGATCCAGTGATGATCCAGATCTAGATGAAGATGACTTGAAGATGAAGATGACTTGAAGATGAATATAACCTGAAGATGAAGATGACTTGAAGATGAAGATGACCTGAAGATGAAGATGACTTGAAGATGACGAGAACTCGATGATGATCCAGATGATATAGAGAAGAAGACTTGTGCTGATAAATTGTGTTGAGAGAATACCTTCCTAGTTAAGAGGGAGTGTTGATCTAATTGTAACTTTGGAATGTATTCACTTGTATTTCTTATGTATTGTACCCCGATGTTTATTCCAGGATGTGTCTGTAATGTACTTGAGTCATGTCATGCCCCAATTTTCCGATCGGGAAGTTTCTATAATGTAAAAGTCATGTCAAGTCATTGTGGGTAACCCTCCTATTGGTCAAGGGTTAAAGTCCACACAGTTATGGGGCCCTAGGGTTATTAGAATATCCTAGTGAAGTCGGCCCTAGGTTAGTCATTGTATGTTAGGGCAATAGTCCCCACCATCTAAGTCAAGATTAACCCTCCTTGTTGAGCAGAGGGCAAAGTCCCCACAAGTTGTGGGGCACTAGGGTTATTAGACACTCTTAGAGATGTCGACTCTAGTAAGTAATTGTTAAGTGAGGTCGACATGTTGGAGTGCACTTCAAGTGAACGAAAGAATATAAATAGAGAGTGAGCCTCTCTATTTATCACACACACTCACTCATTGGGGCGCATGAGTGAGAGAGGAGAAGCTCTCTCAGTGAGAGAGAGAGAGAGAGAGAGAGAAGTTGTGGAGATCATCTTTATGTTTTCAGGTTTTGCTGCTACCATTGGTGCTCATTCTATCTTTGAGGAAGTTGCGGGGTTTTCTCCTTTATGGTTTCCCCAAGGAAAATTCTTTGTGTCTCTTGTCTCTTGTGTTTTATTGTTGTGCATGTTATTCTCTCAGTTAAAGATCCTAAGATCATAATGCTAGCTTAGAATGATAAAAATATAACATGGCTAGGGCTTGATCATCTTCTCTAAGTGGAGCTTCTCTATTGGCTAATCTATCCTGCTCTTGGATGCAATATTCCCATACAATGTCAAACTTCATGCTTTATTTTATGGCACACATAGTCTGTATGAATGAATCCCAAGTTATAGTGAGACCATTGATAGTAGTCATAACTAGTTCATCTTCATCAAGGGAGTCTCCAATGGCTTCTAGTTGCTCCTTGAACTAGGAGACACTTGTGAAGTAGTCTTGAATAGATTCTCCTTGGGTCATCTTAGTACTCTTCAATTGAGCTCTCAAATTCATCATTCTATTGATGTTCCTTCCTTCATACATTCTAGATAGGGCACCATACATTTCATTTGGGATCTCTTTGTATGACACTTGAGGAATCAAGTGATCTTTGATAGAATCAACAATGATCCTCATTGCCCTAATCAAGTCCTTCTTGTGCTTCTCCTTAGCTTCATTTTCTTCAGGTTCTGTAACTTCTCCTTTGATTTATTTGTCAAGATGATTCTCTCTAAGAATGAGACCAATCCTATATTTCCATGCTCAAAATTTTTCTATGCCTTCTAGCTTGTCCTCAAGCTTAGTGCTTGGGGCCATCTTATCTAGGAGGTCACTAAAAAATGAAATTTCTCAAAATGAAAAATTGACCTTGCCAAGAGATGTGATTGGCTGAGGTAAGTTGGTCAGTACAATTGGTTTCTGGGAGATTCCGAATCTTCACTTCTCAAAATTGACTTGCGAGATTGTAGTTTCTGCAATTTTCTAGTTTTCTTGTTTTCTGCAGTTTTATAATCCAAATCCAAAATAGGGTTTGAATTTCCCGGAGATATACCCACTCAAAAATTCCAATCTAGGGTTCAATAAATTCTCTCTAGGGACACACAAATTTCCATGCAATCAGATTTTCAAATTCCAACTTTGACAGAAACCATAATTTCTTGTCGGGGGGAGAGGAGAGAGAATTTCCCCTTGTGAAAGTTGTTCTATTCAAGCTAGCTCTTATACCATGTTAAGATTCCATATGATTAGATAGATAGCATTAGTAGTCAATTGAATTTCACAACAATAGTATATGCAGGATCATTGAAAGAAACACTATCACAATATAGACAGATATTTATCTTGGGAAACCCTCAAGAGGAAGAAAACCCAACAAAACTTCCTCTATATAGATGTATCAAAAGTAAAAAGATAAAACCCCAAAGAGGTGATCCTTCTCCTTACTGATATGTCTCTCTCTCTCCTATGCGCTATACACAAATGAGTGTGTGTGTCAAATTAGGAACACACTTCCTCTATTTATACTCTTTCTTTCACTTGACTTTTTCCCTAACAAGTCGGCCCCAACAAACTTACTGGGTCGGCTTCACCTAGGAAGACATAAAACAATATAATATTATATGCTGGAGTGTTCTATTGACCTGACTTACAATGGAGGTTTTATGTCATAACTCTATGATGAGCAAATACAATAGTAACATCACAACGGAGGAATGAAACATCTCCGATATGTTACAACAATAAAATACATTTAAAATATGATTCGAAGTTACAATATTTCAACAAACTTTAATGGTGAAAGAAAATGAGATCACAACTAAGGATCATGTGATGTTTTCCTCATTTGTATATAGATTTTTTTAGTTGAGTATGATGATGATTTTATATGAATGCTTTGTCACTTCCTTGAGAGTGATGTAAAGAATGATTTAGAGACTTAGCTTATAACTCTATCAATTCTTAGGTAGCTTTTGATGATATTTTCATTAATTAATGGTGTGAAAATAAATATATATCAATAGTGTTATTTATTTGAGTTTGGCTCAATGAAAAAGAAGAATGGTGATTTTGTTATTGAATTTAAACAAAGATTTAATTATATGTATAACAAAATGCATGAAGATATAAGGCCTTCACAAGTTGTTGCCAAAGTAGCTTATGCACTAACACATGAACTAGATTTTTCCATGATGCTTAGAGAAAGAAGATTAACAACTATTGATATTATGTATAATGATAGGATTGACATTGAGGGAAATATGGCAACCTATGGAAATATAAAACTTAATACCGATCTATTTGATAAGAAGGAACAAAAATAAGAAACTACTCCTTAAGCCTCAAATTGAAATTTTCAAAATTTCAAAATGGATAAATTAATTAAAGTGCCGTCAATTAATATTGTTGGCATTATTATATAATACTATTAGGCTTGAACAAAAGCATAATGTTGTTGGTCAATAGCAGATGCTAGAAGTGGAGCGGTTATGGTTTGAAGTGTTAGGGTTATTGATTTTACCTCTGTCGAACTATTTCTTATGGCGAAATCAATTGGATCTCATCATTCTAAGTGACGACTGAGGTGGGTGCTTTATATTATTGTCTTGCATGGGGAATTACATATTTTTTGCCATTTGTTTTGATGTTGTTGATGAAAACAAATTTCTAATTGGCGTTGGAGACCTATGTGAGAGGATATTGTGTCTTGAAACATGTTTTATATATGATTGCATGATGTAGCCTCGAGGTTTGAGGTTGTCTTCATGGGTTTGTTGATCCCATTCTTGTGGGTTTGTGTTTTATAGACGACTATGGGATCCAGTGGGGATTGAGACATGGAATCTGAGGACTGGTTATTGCAGGAGGGTGTTATCCAACCTGATAAGGTCTGTAAGTAAATATATTTGCAACATCATCCAGAGCTATGTGTCCTTCCCTATGGCCAAAATGTGATAGATGGCACCACCTTTTTGACACATGGTATCGAAAATTCAATTGGGGGAGTGTTGGGTTACCCACTCTTTTAAATGAGGAGAATACATCAGTTGGCCAGTAACCAAAGAATTTTGTGGGTAGCACAAGTGAGGGAAAGGCGGGTGCAGATAAATCCAAAGGAAAAAGATGCAAAAAACATGTGAAGGGTGCACTCCTGAAGGCTTCCTATCATAGTCGTAAAAACTCTAAATCTCAAAAATGGAATATGAGAGTGGATGGTCATAAAATGGTGCTCAAAATGGATCTTAGACTAGAGCATGTGGTTGGCATGTATCACATGGTTCTTGTTGGAAAATTCAGCTACAAGGCCATGAACCAGTATGAGATTGACGCTTGGGTAAACGAGGTTTGGAAGCCATGTTTTGGATATTGTCTAAAGGGTTCCATTCTATCTAGGGGGTAGTATGCATTTACTTTTAATCAAGTGAAACATGTGACTGTGGTTTTGGGGTAGACAGGGCTTAAGGGTTAGGGGAGTATTATGTTGAAATGGTGGCATTCGGGGTTTGACCCCTGTACTAAAAATATTCTTTTTCTCCATATTTGGGTTCTCTTTCCAGACTTTCCTCTAGCATTATGGCACCGGGATGATTTCATGGTGGTTGGAAATCATTTGGGTTAATTTTTGCATGTGAGTTAAGATGTGTTAAAGGGAATTGATAAATAGTTGGGTCGAATGTTGGTGGAAATTGATGTAACCAATGGATTTTTGGATGAAATAGATATTGAGAGGTGAGATACAAATTTCACCCAGGAGATGGATTATTGGGGACTTTCATTTAGGTGTATAAATATAAAGAGGTGAGTGACATGTGGAGGGAATGTAAATCCTACAAAAACATCTCGGTTAGTGATGATTCTTGATATTCTTATGGTGATTGGTCGACAAAAGAGGCCTATGATTCTTAGGATTTAGAAAAAACTAGTCTTCATTGGCATTCGATTCCACAACAACATGAGGGACATGACATGGAAGATCTATCAACAATCATCGGTAAGATCAATGACTTAGACCCAAGTCTATTCTATTCATTTTCTTCGTAAGAAAATGCACATTTTCTAGTTTCTCATCGCATGAGAAGATATTGAGGAAAAATCCCATGATTATGGTTAGTATGGGGTCTGGGCGGAGGATGTTGGGTCATTCACTAGTATCCATGGTGACACTTCTGAATATTATCCTGGTAAGTATTGAGGTATGAGGGGGTAATTAGTTTGAGTAGTGATTATGTTGGGGGTTTGGGACACCCCCATCTAGAAAACACCCTTTTAGCCTGTTGCAGCTACAACGTTTTCCCAAATTTCTAAAAATTTTGGACCCTCCTTTTGATTGTTGCTTTGCTTAGATTTGTTGAGATTGCTTAACTTTGCTGCGAGCTTGGTTTGTTGAGGATTATGGTTGAATCAATATCGTTGTTTATTGCTACTTCCATTTTGAACTTAAGTTTTGACTTACGGATGATTTCTTTTTCACTATCAGAGCTTTTTTATTTTTATTTTATTTTAGCTATGAGTCAGGGCTGTAGTCATCTACGCAGCCGTCGTTGCGGAGACTCATTCGCGAGTGACCCAATCTGAAACCTTGTCTTCCGCCGATGGGCTTTTGTTTTATTTTTATTTCGGATTTTTTGTTCTTGTCGCTGTCAGAGCTAAGTTGGACATTTGAATTGGGGGATTAGTCTTTGTTTGTCCGATCACCATCAATTTTGTTTTTTTGGATACCGTAGTATAATTGTGTTTCACCGTTGTGGCTCTGAAACGGACTAATCATCCGCCATATAGTTTTTATTTTCATCGACAGTTTGTTCTAGTTTGCTCTGATGTAGACTGATCTGCGGAACTTTTGGTTCGTGTAACTTCCGTCATTGCAGCTCTGTAGTGTATTAACCATTCGATCGCTGTAATAGATCTGATCTCCGATATTTGGCTGCCCTCTTCTAACGCTTTATTCCGACGTTTTGTGTTGCTCTGGAACCCTTGAATCTTTGGTTGCTCACCGCTGCGGTGGTTTAGTGAAATAATTGTCTGACATTATGTGTTTCGATTCGCCAATGAGGATTTTTATTTGCCCAAGGTTTATTTTTCCCACCATGGGAAACAAAGTTCTTGGTTTTTTTATCAAGTTTAAGGTTTTCACGATGAGAACATAGTCTTGGGTTGTTACTTTTGACGCTCATTTTTATTGGTAGTATGATTTACGTTTATTGAAAGTGGTCTGGATAAATGATGAGTTTTTCGTTTTGATCGCAGACAAACATAGGATATTTTCTCGGATCCAGTTGAGGATTACTGCCGCAAAGAGGACAAAGCAGAATGAAGTTGGCTAAAGAAAGAAGCGGTTAAAGCATGAAGAAGTAGAGATGTTGCTCAAGAGAAAGAGGACAACAAAGGTTTGAGATCAACCGGATTTCAAAAGGACCAAATGAACTCCCCAAGAGGATGACCACTCACAAAAGGACAAACTTGGCGGATTAAATGGTTGGGGAAGCCCAAGGGTCACCTGGGTGGGTAGCCCAAAAGTTTTGCCTCCATATAAGTATAGGAGATTTAGATAGAAAGAGGAATTTTTCCCAGTTATACTTGTGAGAACATGTTGTAAGAGGAACTATTTTGTTTTGCAATAGATAATTACAATTTTTCCTATTGGAGAAAGCTTTGGTGGAATGTTCAAATGCTGTGCAATGGATGTTGTTGAAGGGGAACTATTTCGTTTTCAGCTTTTATTCATTAACTATGAGATCGTTCTAACTTGTTGAACCTATGTTCTTGTATGAATGTTCTCTAGTTTATTTTATGATAATTTCCACTATGAGTAATGAATACTTTCATAAACAATGAGCTATCTTGTTGTTCATCTATCTTTTCATGTTTATGTGTTTCAAATTAAAGAACAGCTACCTGTGATTTTTCTTAATGCATGAACAGTAATACATTACTCTTTAAATGATAATCTCGCTCCCTAGGGACAACTTAGTTAGATAGTTGTATTTCTTTTTGTGTGTGATTTAGATGCGAGAGAGTTTAAGATGGGAGGTAAGAACCTGCGCATCACGTGACTGCTCCTCATACTTTTGATCAATATGAATTTTAGATAGGCACTTGCATTTCATACTTAAAACTAAAAAACACCAAAATATACACGATGGATTGGGACGCAACCGGTATAACCTTTTATTTTTGTTACTTGACCTACGGTAGTCAGACCGCAAACCGAACAGATTCCCCATACCAAACAGTCACGGGCTATTTGGGAACGTTGACTGGGGAGAATCCCTTGCGGTTTGTCGCCTGCGATTTTCCAGGCATCAACAGTTTCTAGTGCTAGAGGGAGGGACACCAGTGCATGGCTAGCTGAGGAAACCCATTTCCTCGAAATTACTCCACCAGTGATAGTTTTGAAAGCAGTTCATTTCCCAATCCGAATCCTGAAGAGAAGTGGAAAGAACATTTGTATTCTATCGATAGCGAATTTGTTAATGATCTGAGAAGACATACCAGAGAATATGTGAAGAGTATCAGAGGATTACCTACTATCCATGATTTACCTAGGAGAGAGTATAAGAAAAAAGACCATCCTATATTGGAAGACTCAGTATTGGTTGGAGATTTGGAAGAATTGGTAGAAACAGCATTGCAGGAAGTGGTTCAACCTTTGAATCAAGTGGGCTGAAATACACCTTACGGTTCACCTGTTAATACTCCTATTCATTCACCACCTCACTCTCCACCCAGAATCATGGCGGGCATAAACTCAAATAAGCCACCTAACCCACCAAATCCACCACCCGCTTGGAAAGCCAGATCACCTCTAAACCTAGCACCTCCTTTGCATGACTTACCTCAATATTTTGAGAATATGCTGCCCAAGTTTGACCCAAATGAGAATATATTAGTAGATGATCACTTGCAAAGTTTCTATTTGGCCATAGAAGGACTAAAGGTTGGAGAACACGAGGATGTAGTCTACAGACTTTTTCCTCATACCCTTAAAGGAGCAGCAGCCTCATGGTATTTTGGTCTGCCTACAAACTCAATCCCAGAATGGGATACTTTTGAAAGGATATTTAGAAGCAAATATGCAGCCCAAAAAACTCATGCAGCTCTCATGAAAGGACTGTGCGCTTTAAAGAAAGAAAGAAAAGAAAAGGTGCATAGTTTCACCCAAAGGTTTTATGCTTATCTTAAGAATTTCTCTGCAGCAGATAAGCCCTATGATAAAGTTCGGATTGAGTATTATACTTCAGCTTTAGGGCTTGACTTGGCCATGTTTGCAAAGGCTCAAGTTAAACCTACGTTGTCAGAGACTTATGAAGAGGCTGAGAGAGTAGAAGCTGAAAAAGAAAGCATAGAAGATTATCCTGAGCAGTCAGGAGAAAAAACTTTTGGGAAGAAAGCTTTATTACTGTCTAAACCTAAAGAGGAGTAATTGCATGATTTTGAGGGAATGTTAAAAATGATGTAGAAGCTTTCCAAAAGAATAATATATTTGGAAAAAGAAAAGAAAGCTCAGAAAGCCTATAATCCTTACTACAAGAGAAGAGAGGATAACAATCAATCCAAACCTCCTCCACACAGTCCTGCATCAATGAACTTAACAGAGGTAGGAATGGATAACTTTTGTACTTTCCACCAGCAGCCCCATTCTAAAAAAAATAATTGTCCTCAATGGATAAATTCAATGACATTAGTAATGAATCAGCTGCTAGATTCCAAATTAACAGAGGCTGGTGGTGAGGAATGAAAAGATAATAGCAAGTTAAATGAAAAGAAAGAGGATGATGCCATGGTTTTATGGGACTGTGTCTCGTTGTTTGATACTAAAAAGGGAAGTGATTTGAGACATGAGGACATATCAAAAGAAAATTTGACAACGAGAAGCCAAGGGCTGATAAAAGAAGACAGGATAATAATCCCAAAAATTAAGAGACTCCAGAAGAATGTAAAGAAATTTCAAAAAAGCACTACAGCTAATAAAATTCCTAAGTTTACCATTACCAGTCAAAATCCAAAACAAATGAACATGCCTACTAAGCCCATTGAAGAAAAGATCAATAATGAAAAAATGAATCTCACAGAACATAAGATGGATTATGACATCGTGGAGGATATCAAAAAGGTAAAGGAAAATATTTCACTATTTGAGATGTGTAATGTTCCGCAACAGAAAGAAAAGTTATTGAAAGCTCTTGAAATGCCAGAGGAGAATCTTCCTACTGACAATCATCCCCAAGAAGAAGAAATTGGTGAAGCAAGTGTGGGAGGTAAGCCTAAATGCAAGACTCCACCTTTTCTCCTTACTTTCGAAATTTTCAACCACAACGTGCACAACTGTCTAGTAGACTCAGGGGCATCAGTAAATGTTATGCCACTGTCCGTTTGCAAGAAGATAAATGGACATCCCAAACCATCTACCTGGCAGGTTATTCAGTTAGACAGAACAAATGTGAAGGTAATTGGGGAATTGGAGGACATTTTGATTCGGTTATCTTCAAATGAAAAGGTATGTCAATTCATTGATATTGTAGTAGCAGACATACCTGAAGCTTATGGACTTGTTTTGAGTAGGGATTGGTCAGCAAAGCTGAATGGATATTTTGCATCAGACTGGTCACACCTGTGGTTACCTTATAAAGGAAGTCCAAATCAAATTAAAGTTTTAAGAGAGCCCCACATGAAACACAATGTCACTCAGTTAGAAGGTAAGAATGAGCCAGTGAATTCTGTTTTGGGGAATTACTTCATTGACCTAGAACCAGGAAACTACCAAGCAGAAGAGGCCAGCGGTACGTCAGATACTCAGCCTGATCTCCTTCGGTTTTCACGGGCTGATGAAATTGACTGTAAAATAGTAAATTTAGCTTTAGATGTAGATGTTGACTCATGTATAGTAGTAGTAGATAGTGTTTGGACACTTTTTTTTTATGGATCTAATAATTTGGAGGGATCAGGAGCCGGCTGTGTCCTAATTGATCCAAAGAAAAATAAACATTTTCTTTCATGTAGATTAGAAGCATTAGTTCAAGGACTAAGAAAAGAAATTGAATTAAAAGTAGAAAATCTGAAAGTGTATGGGGATTCTGAAATAATTGTAAAACAGATTCGAAATCAGATACATTGCATTTCACCTCATTTAAAAGCTTATCAGAATGAAGTGTGGGATTTACTTAAAAATTTCTATGCATTTAACATTGTATCGATTCCTAGACTAAAAAATGCAGTAGCTGATTTGTTAGCTACCTCAGCTGCAAGGCTTGTAGACTCTAATAACAGGTGTTCTATTGAATTACTTTTCAAGCCTTCATTTCCAGACATGATTACCAATTTATGAGTTTTTGATGATGATCATCAAATTATGGAATGTTTGACAAATGATGAGACTTTTAAAGGGGCAATCATCGATGATGAAGAACATCAAGCTGAGCTAAAATTACACAATTTTATTCCTAAAGGAGTCAGGACTTTAGAGTGAATGTTTGATCTAAACAATAAATTCAAAAGACCAGCAAATGTCAAGACTCATAGCTCGTCTTTACAATTCGAGCTGATAAATTTAGGAACTCAAGTTGAGCCCAAATATGTGAATTTGGAGAAGTGTTGCTCTCCGGGTGAAAGAAATAAGCTCATCAGTCTGTTCAAACAATACAAAGATGTTTTTTCCTGGACATATGAAGATCTGAAGACATATGACACAAATATTATTCAGCATGTTATCCCTATCAGATATGGAGTCAATCCTTATCAGCAGCCTTTGAGGAAAATGCATCCAAAACTGGAGCCTCTAATTCAAAATGAAGTAAAGAAATTGTTGGATGCTAAAATTATCTTCAAAGTTAGACACTCGGAATGGGTTTCAAATCTGGTACCAGTAAGGAAGAAATCTGGAGAAATTAGACTATGTGTGGATTTCAGAAACTTAAATCACACTTCGGATAAAGGCAATTATCCAGTCCCACCCATGGAACAGATATTTCAAATGGTTTCGGGTTCTGAGTTATTTTCTTTATTAGATGGATTCTTTGGCTACAATCAAGTGTTAGTATCTAAAGAAGACAGACTTAAAACTACATTCAGAACAAGATGGGGGACTTTTGCTTACAGAAGGATGCCCTTTGGACTCATAAATGCTAGAGCTACTTTCCATAGGGCTATGGATATAGCTTTCTGTAGCCTGATTGGCTATAGTGTTGTAGTATACCTCAATTGACATCACAATATTTCCAAAGAAGAGAGAAGAACTCGCTTTTCATCTAAAACAGATTTTTGAGCGTTGCTGAAAATATGGTATCTCACTGAACCCCAAAAAGTGTGTGTTTGTTGTTACAGAAGGAAAGCTACTGGGTCATGTGGTTTCTAAGAAGGGGATCTCCATAGACCTAGAGAGGATCAAAGCTATCAAATATATTCCCTTACCCCATAATAAAAAAGGCATGCAATCATTTATGAGGACAATAAACTTTGTGCGAAGGTTTGTGCCGGATTTCGTTCAAATTGTTAAACCTTTGCAACAAATGGTGAAACAAAGTGTACAATTCAAGTGGACTGATGTAGAGAAGAATGCATTCAGTAAAATTAAGACATCTATTGTGCATGCACCCTCCCTCAAAAGTCGGGATTTTGAGAAAAAAATTATTTTGTACACTTTCGCATCTGACGATTCACTAGCAGCGGTGCTTACTCAAAAGGAAGATGGGGGAGATGAGTTCCCCATATCATTCATGAGCACTTGTCTGTAGGGGGGCGAATTGAATTACCCAGCTGTGGATAAACAAGCTTACACAGTCTTCAAAGTGGTAAAACAATTCAAGCCATATATACTTAAGAACTGAACAAAGGTAATAGTTCCACACCCAGCTGTAAGGTCTCTTTTCATACAAAAAGAATTAGGAGAAAGAAGAGGCAACTGGGTAACAGCTTTACAAGAGTATGACCTCGAATTCAAGCCAACCTCCATAGTTAAAGGGCAAGGATTGTGCAAACTAATGATTGAAAGTAAAAACAATGAAGAAAATAATTGGGAAAATGAAGTTGAGTTACATTTGATGGATGTATGTCCTCTTTTCACACCTCCAGATTCCTGGTATTGAGACCTTGTGCATTACCTTCAGGAGGGATTGTTACCAGAACATCGGAATTCTAAGCAAAGAAGAGCATTGCGTCTTAAATCAGCTTCATATTAGATCATTGAAGGAATATTATTCAGGAAGAATTATGATGGAGTTCTTCTTAGATGCTTAGAGAAAGAAGATGCGAGTAAGGTCATGACAGAGTTACATGATGGGCCTGCTGGAAGGAATTTTTTCGGAGATACGATAGCCCATAAAATTATCAGAGCTAGATACTATTGGCCCACACTATTCAAGGATGCACATGCTCATGTCAGAAAGTGTGATATCTGCCAAAGGTGTGGAGGAAGACAAGCTAAAGCAGTAGGACCATTAAAGCCTGTGATGATAACAGAACCGTTTGAGAAATGGCGAATTGATATCATTGGAGAGATAAAACCAAATTCTTCCTTGCAACACAAGTATATATTAACGGAAACCGATTACTTCACTCGATGGGTCGAATCCATTCCGTTGCGTAAAGTGAATGAGGACGTGGTCATGGACTTCTTGCAAGATCATATTATGACCAGGTTTGGGGTTCCAATTTCTCTAGTTTTCGATAATGCTACTTATTTTTCCTCTATTAGATTAACTGCATTTGCTCATGAAAAAGGAATTAAGTTTCATTATTCTACAAACTATTATCCATAAGGAAATGGTTTGGCAGAATCTACAAACAAGAATCTAATTAGAATCTTAAAAAAGACTATGATAGAAATCTAGAGAAGTTGGCATTCAGAATTACCAAATGATTTGTGGGCTGATAGGGTCACACCCAAGAATTCCTTAGGTGTGTCACCGTATACCCTTGTTTATGGAAAAGAGGCCATTCTGTCCCCCAATATTATGCTACCCTCTTCCATAATAGCTTAGGAGTCAAGAGGCTCAGATAATGAAGTCTTACAAATGAGAATCTATAATCTTTTGAAGGAGGAAGAGTCCAGATCCAAGGCCAAAGAACGTTTTAAACATCAACAGGAAGTGGTAAAGCAATGGTTTGATAAGCATAAAGCTGGAAAAAGGGAATTTGAAGTGGGAGACCTAGTTCTTAAGTGGGATCACCCGCATGATGAAAAGGGAAAGCACACAAAGTTCCAACAATTATGGGTTGGCCCTTTTCAGATTGCAGCGAATCTTGGCCCCTCAACCTACAAATTACAATATTTACAAGGGTGGGAAGAGAACTTACCAGTTAATGGTTTAGTTCTCAAACTTTATTTTTCCTAATTTTGTTTCTTGTTTTGTACATAAATAATTTGATTTGGTTGTTTACTTTGATTTATTTCATTTTGTTTGTTTTTTTATTTCAATAAAAGAGGAAAACTTTTGGTTGCGTGGAAAACATTATACTTCTAGAGTAACTGAAATACTTGGGTATAAGGCTGTATACTATTGTTTTATCTGATAGAATTTCTTCTAGTTAAGCAGTTTTCCTAAATGGCTATGTGTTATCACTCAGAATTGTACCCAGGTTGTAGGGGGTACACTCCGAGGTAACAGCAAAACCACTTCAGGAAGATATTGATATTTCTCTCCCAGAGAGGGATCTCTCAACACAAATCTTACAAAATCAAATGATAAACAATATTTAAGCATTCATTCATTTGGCTGAAACCAATCACATATCCATTGGGCATGGAGTCATATACAGGTAAAAGATCATAAAGATACATACATGAGAACTATCAAAGGCAAGATAATCACATCATTACAGTCATTAAGTTTGATCTGGGTGAAAAGGAAGAGATGAGAAAACAGTCCATTAATACAGAGCGTCTAAGACGAATTCCATATCAATTTTAGCAGAAAAAACGTATAATATCTGAAATAATGAATAGAGCATAAACATATGAATTCTACTCATTCAACACTGCATTCCAGATACGAAAGAAGAACAAAATGGAGTGTTACACAAAGGAAATAACAAGCACATAAAGGAAATGGCACAGACTGCAATGTCAATGACACATGAATCTCTGATAGGAAACTTCTCATGAATTCACTTTATTACTCAAAACAGATATGTCTTTCCAAACCAGCAACTCTCTTGATGGGATCCAACCCCCATCTCATCAAAAGACACCAATATATAGATTAAACAATAAGTCTGCTCCCAGCAGATCAATAACAGAATGACCAGCGTAAATTAGAGTTTGTAACTAATTTCCTACACCACTAGGAAGTTGTTACAATTCCATTCCTAACTGATCATAGAGTATCACATCAACTGAGTAACAAACTCGGCCACACAGCTCCACGTTCGCGCTTCATCAGCTCTTTGGTATATGCCACCTGTTCCCTACTGAGAAAGATTAAGCTTTGTTTTCCCCAGCCGCTCTACATCCCTCCATTGCTCGACACTTGGGGTGTCGCTTTCCATCATCTCCCGGATGGCTACCTCGAGTTCCATGTAGGCTTCGTAGGACTTCTTAGGCAACCTGGTTCTGATAGCCGTGAACTTCTGCAGGACTTTGAAATCTTCAGTTAGCACATCCACAATGGTTTGTCTAGACAGGCTCTTCTCTAACTCATTAAACTTTGAATGGTCCATACGAGCCCTGACGATCAGATTATTATAATGTTCCTGCGAGAGCATTCGACCTTTCTCGTTCCAGAAGCATGGAAACCCGTCTTCGATCAGCCCTTCAAACTCCCTTTTGAACCTGTTGACCTGTACCATTAATTCTTCGGATTTATCCTGAACAATCTTCATTAACTGGTGCTTGTGAATAATTTTCTTTGCTGACAGGACTATTGAGACTCTGTCCTTTATACCCAAGTCATGCAATTTTTGGTATGTTAATGCATTCAGGAAATTCAGGGTATTTTGGGCTGTAGTGAGAGGCCTCTTCGCCATGTGTTCGTTTACCACTTTTAATCTTTGCTGAGCTGCATCTATTAATCCACACAAATCATCAATGTAAATAAGGTAGTGCCTGAACTTAGTGACCTCAATACTTATGGTGTCCCAAATGATATGTTTCGCCCCTTGAAGGGGGCCCTTCCCAATACATTTTTCTTTCAATTCCTCAACCTTCTGTTGTAATTGGCTCTTGTCCTATAAAAGCTGCATTCTTCTTTCATTCACCTTGGTTAACTCGGTTTTCACCTTTTCGTTCTCTGCCTGCAATTCTTTAATGGTCTCCTCCTTCAAACTGACTTGGGACATAGACTCCAACAAGTCGTCTGTAGAACAATCAGCTAAGGGTTTTTGGATATCTACAATAGATAAGTCATCGCCGGTAGGGGTTTGGCTTATTAGTTCATCCATAATCTCTTTCTCTACAGTCTGATCTTTTTTCATTACTGAGATTTGGGACAATAGTTCTTCCCTTTCGGCATTCCACTTATCTTTGTCCTCTTGTAACTCCCCAGCCCTCCCTTTGTACTCCATCATCTCCTGATAGAGCTTGTCTTTCTCCTCCTGGAGGGCTAGCAATTCAGCTGCCTGGACATGTTCCGAGCCTGGCATCTTC
>LPNX010952542.1:247852-296252 GCA_001517045.1 Pseudotsuga menziesii | reverse complement strand
CTCTATCTCAAAAAATACTATGCATAATCTTTAGCCAAGGCTGCTTGTTGTATATTATTGTACAACTTTGCATAGTTAGGTCTTTTTCTTATCGTGATCAGGTTTGTGATTAGTTTCCGTTTATTTTGGTAGATGTCAAGGGAATCTTACACCTACATAGGATTCGTGGATGGTGCAAGCCATCACACTCAACACTTATCCTCTGCTGCTTGGGTGATTTATACTCCTATGGGTCAGGTACTGTCTTCAGGAGGTGTATGTCTACGACCATCTTGCAACAATGTTGTTGAATATAGCGCCATTATTGAGCTTCTATGGGATGCCATTTTACATGGCATTCTATCTGTTGAGGTATGTCTTGATTTGGAGTTAGTAGTGTCACAGCTCAATGGTTTGTACCATGTTAGACATCCGACGTTATTGAGAAGATTCTTATGTGTGAGACTGTTAGAATGGAAATTTGACAATATAACATATATACACATTCCAAGAAATAATAATCAAGTTGCTGACTCATATGCTAACTACGTGTTAGATTGGCATTTGTTTCATTCATAATAAATTAATCACAAACACAATTTTTACACATGTAAATAAATAAATCGATCACCATAAAACTTTTTATACATAAAAATGTCATAATACATAGTGTCACGATACAAAATTGGGGCTTTTTAAGCCACCATCATATAGTACATGGTCATACAAGATGTATACACTCCGAGGTGTCTAATCCTATGGAGGAAGAGGAGGGTTGTGATCATGGAACGTCACTACGGATCTATCTAGCCATCGAAATACATGCACCCATGCGCGTGGTACACCCACCACCTGCCGCTGCATGGCCTCAGGCAAGTCCTCAACTTGCGCCATGGGAAATCTATGAGTGAGTTTCACAAAGTTGGGATGAATGCTCTGGAGAGTTCACTCCACATCCACACCCGTGATGTCATCTCCTCTTCCCCTCCGTCTATGATGAGGGAAGCCCTCTGTCTGCCGTGGTCCCACATATGCACACAAATGGTAGATGTCACTATGTGTTGTCACGCAAAAACATGTCTTTTTTCTTCCATAAAATCCTGAAAATACAAAAAAATTAAATAAATCAAAAAATTTAAAAAAGAGTGAGGGTCGAGATTTGTTACCTATATCTCCATATGCCGATCTTGGTGGCAATGGCATGTTTGGGTCCCCCCGAAAATCTATCCCTGCATAGGGGTAGTCATCAATGGCAACTATCTGTCGTCATCACCATGGAAAGAAGTTAGCTGGATATGGGTTGGACACCCTACCACCCCCCAATCTGTGCATTGCATCTGTCCAATGCCATTGGGCCGGATCTCGAACCCTGTGGAGAGAAAAATCCACTCTAGGGATCAATCCCGGAACACGCTCAAAGAAAAATGTGCTCAAGGTACTGCTAAACCCGAAGTTCCGTATCCTTCCTGCCTTACACTCACTGAGCTGGTGTTTCATGTTGCCTAGTAGCGTAGTACTCCAGTCATAGATTGTGGGTCTCATGCACTCCACTGCATAGAACATTAGAAGTCGTGAAGCCTGGTGGAGTGATGCTAAGCCGACTATCTTGCCCAGTGTCAATAGTATGGCCTTTAGGCCCAGCACCTGTATAGCATTGGTAGGGACTTGACTCCCCACCTTCTCGGTGTCTGGATAGCAGTACACTGCAATGTACTCGTCAATAGTCAGGCCACCCCCTGGCCCACCTCGAGAATGAAGGTTCACCACCTCCCCTTGTCTAGAAAGACCTGTGATAAAGTATATGTCCTCCACCTCTATAGTGAGGGACATCCCATCAATACGGAAGGACTCTGAGTCTGGATCCCAATAGTTTACCAGCATCTGTAGGAATCTTGGTTTGGCCCTCAAACCACCAAGACACCAAAACTTGTAGAGTCCGCATGCATGAAGAGCTTGTTGAGCCATTAAGTCAGACCTTACTGCTTCCCCTACTTCACCATGCTCATGCTCTCTCCACTCTAGCACCATCCTGCAAAAGAAATTGAAAATTCACCCATTAGTTTAGTTGAAAACCTTATTCGTGGCCTCATACGTGACTGTTTTGAAAACAGACGTGTATGTACGCGGGTTTGAGGTACTTTTCCGTGTATATCTAGCCCTATACGCAGAAAAAGCCTCGATTTCCACGTGGTCCGCAGCGCTCATTTTAGGATGGCCTAAAAAATTCATTTTACCATGAAAATCTATAAAAATTATGTCAAAATGCAAGAGGAGAGCATGAGTAAATACCTGGAAGAAATGGTTGTGAATTCCATCGGCTGGATCTCCTGGAATTTGTAGTTGAAAGTCAGAGATCAAATGGATAAAAAGTTTCAAATGATTTATATTTTTTACTATTTATAGAAAAATTTTCAAATATTTGAAATTTTTTTCCCCCTTTCCTATAGTTTCGACATTTTCTTACCATTTTGGACCGTTTTTGACATAATTGGTGTTGTAGAAGACTTTTTTTAGCACCGTTTCAGCCACTGGATTGACCCGTTCGTGCCGATCTAAGGTATCATGACTAAACTAGCATATAGGTTAGGTTTCACCACCGTTTGCATTTTGCATGACCTTGTGACCATATCACCATGACCGTAGCTACGAACCCACTCTATTATGTCACGAAACCTTCTTGCTGCTTTAGAAGTGGCATGATATGAGTGGTAGAGCTTCACCTTACATGGGTACCCTAGTTAGTGCCTTATTTTCATTTGGTTCCCATGCCGATGGTTTCTCCTTTAGGGTGTGGGAGTCCGTTGTATAGTATTGCCATGACATTTCGCAAGAGCCTCATACTCCTCTTGATCTTATGTTGGCCTATTTCCCTCAGGAATCCCTCATATCAAGTTGTGAATGCATTATCATGAGCTTTTCCTGCCTTATTGAGCTTTATGTCGGCTCCCCTGACATTGCGTTTCAGCCATATAGCCCGAGCTTGTCTCATGTCTAGCCATGCAGAGCCATTTTTTATATCCTTCGCAGCTTGATTCCCTTTTACCGAGAGGGGATTTTCCCTCGAGTGTCGATATCCTACACATGTATCCTTGCATTGAGCATAGGTATGTTCCACTGCTTGGAACTAGTTTGTTTTCCCTTATGACACTCGTCTCCTCCTAGTTTGTAACTATAAATCTAGTTTATTCTTTTTTCAAGCTTTTCAAATAACTGAAAAAGTCCAAAAAAATAAAAAAACCAAAAAGTCGGACAAGGAAAGATGTTATCTTTGGAAGCTGTTGAGTCATGTCGCCTTCGAACAGAGCACTGTATATCACATCCATTGGTTGGGTTATAGTTTGACTTTAGGAGCTGTACTCGTTTATCTGAGTTTACCTCCACCGACTGGTTAAGCTTCCAGTCCCTATGGAGCCTTTGTTGATGCCTCCTGTGTCACAGAGATGTCCCGGTTTGTATATCGAGTCTATGCTGCCTTCATTCAGTCACCATACATCGTTATGCTCTTGTTCGAAGGAAGTTGAAACCTGATTCGGCCATTCCTCATTTATCTTGACTTTGCATGTCGTCCATTCCCGGTACAGTTACTAGTTCATGCACTTTATGATCGAGTCCTTCCACTTTATACAGCTTTGCTGAGTACCACGTGTTGGATGATGGGGGATGCCTTGATGCCCTCCTTCCAGTGGATTTCATCCCATCGAATTTAGATCATTTATTCTGGGATTGGAGTCTAGAGTCATTTTGAGTGCCTTGAGACTTGCAGTCATCAGTGGCAGGTTCTCTCGCCATCGACAATTTCTTGGGAATACCTCAATGTCCCCTTATCGATGGATACTTTCAAGTGTTCGACCTCAACACATTTATTCACACTTGTTAGTTTGCACTCTAGTACCTTGATTCCCATTTTCATTATCGGTGGGTGATCTCACGTCTGTTAACGGTATACATTAATGACCAGTAATCCGACGATGGACTACTATGTTCAACCTCGACACCTCTATTCACATAGTAGGACATGTACTCGTAGTGGTTTGTGTAGAATACTTTCCAGATTGGTGGCATATCTTATTTGCTACCTCCTTGATTGTGCCAGTGTTCATGAGATTTCAGCTCTCGTGACTTGATTCCAGTGTATGTCAGATATTTCTAGCGACTATGGAGATCTTGATCTATTATATATCTTCAACCATTTTGGAGATCATGGTCCTTTGTATATCTTCATCATGGAAATTCTGATCTATGTATATTGTACATGGCGATGACCACATATGTGATATCATATATCATGCCTATTCATGGCCATTGTACTCTTATGTATCCGGGACTGCTATATGTATTTGCAGTTATATGCAGAGTTGTATTATTGTACTATGCTGATTGGGTGGCTAGTCTTCCATTTGGGATCCTTCATCACTCCACATCTGGGATGGACTTATAATGTATTTCGGCCATCGTATGACCCCTCTGACCTCACACATTAGGGGGCATCTGTTATAGCGGATTTCACCACTCTAGGTGAATCACACTTTGTATGGCCTTCCCCTGTCCCGCTGTAGACTCCTTAGACCCTATGGACCAATTTTTGTCCTTTGATGTTTCCTTGATCATCCCTAAAAACACATGAAAAATGTTATACGCGACTTTTAAACATATAAGCGCATACATACGCGGGTTTTACCACTAAAACCACGTACATCGGGATGTGTGCATAATCCAAATCCTTTTGGAGTTTTCCTTGACATGGATCTGACTCATTTGACTCCTAGCCTTTCCTATGCCTTGATATCATTCGGATTCGACCTTTCATTACCCCTTTGAAAAGCTATATAAGGAACCCCTTGGTACATTGTAGGCATAAGAGAGAATTGAGAGCAACGAAACTATAGTCCATTATTGCCGGAACTTATGCTTGAGTCTGCATCCCTTTGTCCCTTGGAGCACTTTTGTGTTCTTCCCAAGCTTGCCTTTTGATTGTGAGCTTGCTATCGAGAGATGGAGGATTGAAGTGGTGGAGACCCAAGTGGGGATTCAGTTTCTCTGGTTCGCAAACGTGCCGTCAGAGGTTGTATCTTGTAATCTCTGATTTATATTAATAGAAATATCTTTTCCTATCCAATAATGTGTGTTTGAATGAATATGTTCTCCATTGGATTATGTCAAATGCTTATACATTATTGATTACATATGCTAGAATAGATCTAACACCATGATATATAGAATGCTTGTATTTTTTACTTGTTGTTGAGGAAGTAACAGATCAATTCAAGCTGAAGATTGGAAAGCTCAACGGGGATCTACTTCAACCATCTGGAATAAGGTATGAGGTCTGATCCTTTAGTGTTAGACATTTTATTTCTATTGCATATTGGGAAAGATTGATTTCTGGAGTCAAGCTATCTGTTGTGGTATCCCAAGCCATAGGAATTTCTCTCTGTAACAGCCATCCCAGATAAATGAATTCCGCATGCTCCAGAGTGGCAATCATTCAACACATGTTTAGCCTCCTCATGGGTGAGGCATCACCAGAGAATAGATTCGATCCCATGTCTATACAAAGTATCATTCAGGATGAGGTAGTATTTCGTGTGGTGATGGATACGACGGCTATCATCATGAGATAAATGTGGCTGAAATCATTGTGTTTGGAGATAAATGAGCAAATATCCATACCACGGATCAGTAATGCTAATTAGGAACAGGAATTCATTTGGAAATGAATCACTGGGCTCAGATTCCGTCGAAGCACAGGGAGTATCACATATAAGCTCTGCAAAAATGAAGGATTTCTTTGATGTAGCCTTGGCAAAATCTAGATCAAACTCCTGTAGTATGACAATACAATGAGAGTACTTGCCCCTGAGCACCTGACGAGTCAGGATGTAATACATCGGGTTCTATTCTACCAATACGGTGGTAGTGCGGAGCAGGATGCAGTGACAAAACTTTTGTACAGCAATGACCGTGGCCAATGCTAACTTTTCCACACGTGAAAAACGAGTATCGAAATCTACAAGATTCTTACTAGCGTAATAAATCACGTGCTCTTGACTGTGGAGATTGTCTTGCACTAAAACCATGGCGATGGTAGTAGCGGAGGCAACAATATACAAGAGAAAGTCCTTTGAATAATATAAGGGGTGAATCATGGGTGAATGAGTCAGAGCATGCTTAAGATTATCAAAGGCACATTGGGCCTGGTCATCCCAGAAGAATGGAGTGTTCTTCTTAGGGAGACGCATATAATCGTGTGTTTTCTCTGCGAAATTGCACATGAAACGACGGAGAAATTTTTCCTTCCCCTGCAAACTTTGGAGTTCAAGGATGTTAGTTGGGGCTGGTAGATCAAGAATGGTGGCAATTTTCAAAGGATCGATCCATATGCCATCTTTGGATACCACAAAACCTAGCAGACGTCCCGTCTCAATGCAAAAAACACATTTATGCGGATTGAGCTATATACTATAATGACGGCATCTCAGGAATATGTCTCTAAGATGACCAGGGTGGTCCTCCCGTCGCTGTGAATGAGCTGGGAGGTCGTCAAGGTATGGTTCAAAAATATGTTTAATGTCGTGAAACACATAGGACATCACATGCTGGAACATGGCTCGAGCGTTTTTCAAGCCAAAAGGTAACTTCTTATATGCAAAGGTTCCCCATGGGAAAATTAATGTTGTCTTATGATGATTGGAGGGTAATATCTCAATCTAATTGTAGCCAGAGAAGCCATCCATGAATGAAAAGATGACACTTCCAGCACAGTTGTCGATAATCTGATCGATATGTGAGGTAGAAAAGTTGTCCTTCGGACAAGATTTATTCAAATCCCTATAGTCGATATAGACTCTAATGGTGCCTTGCTTTTTATTAAAAGGGACAATGTTCGATACCCATTCCATCAGGGGTACAGGATAGATAAACCTAGATTTGAGAAGTTTCTCAATTTCAGCTTTTATAGCTGCGGCCTTCCGAGGATGGACTTGCCTTAGTTTTTGCCTGACATCTTTGGCCATGGGATAGGTTTTAATCTCATGGACCACGATGGATGGGTTTATTCCTATCATCTCTTCATAGGACCAGGCAAAAATATCACAGAATTCTTTAAAAAGTGCCTTATAGGCTTCAAATTCATCTGCTGAGCAGTTCTGCCCAACATGAACATGCTCGATAGTATCAGGCTTGGCTGATATGTCAATCGGGTTCATCTGAGTAATGTTGCAAAGGTTTCCTTCAGAATCTATATCTTGCAACAATATAGGAATTTGGGGTACATTGACAATATCAGTAGGAAATAAGGATGCAAAATCATGGCTACCCAAACTAGTGTTGGGGAGGAACATGGATCTATGATTGTGATCCTCCCAAATGGACTCATCCATATTCATGATCTCCATAATGGACTCATCAGAAGGAAAATTCTTAGAGAGATAATCTAGAATAGGAAGAGAAGGCTCTAACTAGTACGGTAAACGGTAAGGATATGAAGCCACAAGATGAAGGTCATCAGTGTGATCATCGGAAAAGGTTTGAATGGTGTCATACATAGCTTTGTGTGGACTCAAAGAGGTGGAATCAACAACTGTTTTACCCTTAGGCTCATAATCAAATGAGGTGATCATATGGACTGTCACGGTATCCATGCTAGGAGGAGTGGATGGAAAAACCCCCATAAGGGATGAGTCCTTCAACATGCCTACCCCAATTGACTAGTAGGGAGGAGGGGACTGGCCTAACATGGCGATGTTATTAGCCATGGAGGTTGTAACATCCGGCGTAAAGAAATCAAGTTGATCAATAGTAACAATTCTCCCTAGATGCAGAAATTGGACTGTTCGAAAAACTGTTGAGGTGATAGTAGTCATGGCATAGAACCAATTTCTATCTAGAAGGAGGTTGTAATCTAAAGGGGCATATACCACTTCTACTTGAATGGAAACAGTTTTTCCCCCCAAGCTCGACCACTAGGGCTGATATGAAACCATGGGGTTGGAAACCCCATCTGTCAAAGGCCTTGAGGGTCGTAGGTGATGTTTCAAGCTTGGGATAGCCAAGAGATTTCCAACAAGATAGAGACAAAACCGAGGTCAAAGCTCCTTCATCTAGGATTTTTCGAAAAAATTTCTTTCCAACTACTTTTGTAGTGACCTAAAAAATAAGTTTATGCAGTAATCTAGACTTATAGTTCTCAACATTGAAATGAATCAAGTTAGTGTTATCCTAGTCTAAAGCTCCTAATGTTGTTAACAAGTTTTTGCACTGTGTAGGAAAACTTTGTAGCACTTCTAAGGTAGACATTGCATAAGGTGCCTAAGTGAGATCTTCAACCACATTATAAAATTGAGCAGCTGGGGCATTGGGATTAAATACTGCCTTCTGAATAGTACTCTTGGGTGGACACAAAATCATGTTGAGAGTAGGTTTTTGGATAGATAAGGGGACAATAGACGAGGATTCTGGAGAACTAGTAGGGGCAGCTTTCTCTGAAGAAGAATGATCTTCTTTCTTATCTACGGGTTTATCATAATTCTGACTTCAAGTTTGCAAATTGATAGCATCTAAGGACATCATACAAATTTCCTCTTATGAACTAGAGTTACCTTGATTAGACATGTGGTCTATCAGTTGTTGTTGAGAGGGAAAAGGATCCATAAGTACCGCGGGCACAGGATTGGACTTCAGAAACTAGTAGATTTCATCCCGATGAGGACACTCCTTTGAAAAATGGTCACCTCCACATAGTAGATAGGGATATTTTGCCTTCCATTTCCCTTTATAGTTATCACTGTTGGTTGGTCTAGGAGTCTCCTATTGGTTTCCAGGTTTTTTGTTTCTAATTTTACCTTTCTTTTTATTATTACATGAGGTTTGAGTACTTTGAATAGCGTTGACCTAGATGGAAACCTTAGGAGTCGAAGGAGTAGGGGTGGCAGTTTGGGGTTGCTTGGCAGGTTTTGCTACGGATGGGGACTGGATTGAATTAAAAATACCATCAATAGGTACTTCTGCTAGTGGCTTGGCAGGATCGGTGCTGAGCCCGAATAAAATCCTGCTCTTCAGTAACAACATCGCCCATAGCCACATCTCGGGCAATAGGAGGTAACAAGGATTTGGTAAACCAATCAGCTAATAGCTGATCTGGAATAGGGGCTTTAATAAGCATTCTCTGCCTTCTCCACTCATGATTATGATCAGATATGTGGGTGGAGGTGTTCTGTCACATAGAAGTTAAAATATTAGTGCCCGTTTCATAATGAATAGGGAGCTGAAAGTGCATAAGAAACATGGTTGCCAACGAGCCAAAATCCACAAACGAATGTTGTGGGAGTTCAATGTACCACTTTACAGCTGTACCAGTCAAAGTTCGCTGAAAGAGTCGTAACCGAATGGAGTCATCCATGAGGGAATTTGAAGAACACCAAAAATGGAATGTCATAACATGGTTCTTCGGATCACTCCACGATATCTGATGGTAACTTTACTGGAATGGGAGGCCACGACGGATTGTGTCAAATGGGGTCATTATTCAACTTGGACAAGTCAGGTAAGTCCAAAGTTTCTAGGAATGGTAATTGTTGGTTGAATTGTACATACTGGTAATATTGATATGGCATATAATTACCAGTAGGACCATAAGTTGACTGAAAAACAAGTTTCTATGAAGAAGAACTACTAGAAGATCCGCCCATAGGGGGTTGATTTCCGGGATCAGGACCACTAGGGCCCCTAGGGCCTCTAGCAGGAGGACCACTAGGGCCACTAGGACCACCAATACCACTGGGACCACTAGGACCACCAAGACCGCCAGGACCACTAGGAGGCAGACCACTAGGACCACAAGGAGGCGAACCACCAGACCCTCCAAAGCCACCACGGGGTGAACCTTCAGAACCTCAGGAACAACTAGGCGGAGGGCCACCAGACCCTCCAGATCCATAAGGAGGAAATCCACCAGGCCCCCTAGGACTACTAGGACCACTAGGACCAAAAGGAGGAAAGTTGCCAGATCCTCCAGGACCATTAGGCCCCCCAAGGGGAGGACCTCCATAAGGCGGTCCTCTGGTACCTCCCGCAGTATGTATAGGTATCCCTCCCATAGTTGGAAGGTAAGATCAGTTGGGTTTCCCCCATGGCGTAAAAGTGTTACTAGGGTATGGAATTCTAGCATAAGGCATTCCTCTAGGATTGAGTGGATGATTACCTATAGGTATTTGATAACCATAACCTCCAGAAGATTGAACAATTACAGGTTGTGCCCCCAAGGGCTGACCTGAATTGGATGGGGGATTAACCACATTAGTATGGGTGGGAGGGACATAAACTATATATGGTTCTATGTTAGAAGTATTCCCTTGACTAGGTACAATTCCAGTGCCATATAATGTAGGTCATGCTGGGGGTTGCCCCTCGGCACTAGAAGGTACTGATGAAATGAGAATTTAAAGTTGGGCCCTAGGTGCAGAAGACCTAGGAGGATTAGGAATAGACATAACATGAGAGGTGATAGGGGTGGTAATTTGACTTGGGTTGTGGGGTGTTATGGGATGATCTATAATCAGTTCAATGGGTCTTATAGAATCGGCCAGTGAACGATATCCCACAGGAACAGATGTGGAACGTGATGGTGTTGAGCCTAATAGGTCATCTATTTGCTTGTGAATCTCTTGTGCATGGAGAATGGCAGCACGGTATTTCCTACGTTCTTCTTCATCTTCAAAAGAGTTTACACGGGTGCCAAACGAGGCAATGGCCTGTCCTATAGGTGTATCCCAAAATGGAGCATTGGGACCAAAATCCAGACCGATAGTATCATCAACATGACCTTCCATGGGAGAATGGAATGAGGTATTTCCCTAAGAAGGTTGTTGGACCAAGGGAGGCGAGTGTGAAGAATATGGTACTCCACTTTTTGCAACCACATTATCTCCCACTTGGGAGGTAGTAGCAGCTCCTTGGTAGATAGCTTCCATTGGATTTTCTCCTGAACTAGGAATAAAATCAGGTGGAAATCCCTGTACTCTTCTGGATTGTCTTAACTCAGCCAATTTGTATAGTTCCTATCTAACCTATGGTTTGAAAATCTAGAAAACACACCAAAATTTTTCCCTACACAAGCTATAGGTCAAAACAAGCAAACTTAAAATGATAGGAGGAGTTCAAAAAGTCAAGTCTCTCACCAGGATTGTCAAGAAGGTGCCACTCACGATATACCTCAAGCGTATGTGCATAGTAATCTCCCCAAATGCTATTTTCAGTGTATGACTCCAAGCAAGACGACCAAAGGGGTTTTCTCAGATGGATAAGGTATCCTAGTGGGGTTTCCCGATATACTCAGGGTACGTGGGAGCTCGAATCAGTAGTAGTGCTATCTATTGCATAACCGTACACAAGGGGCCTTTTGATATACAATCAAGTACGTGAAGTACCTTTCTATATACCTCAAGGGTACGTGAAAGGTTGTTCGATATACCGACGGTATGTGGAAGAACCAAGTGAGTCTTGAGATGCAATGTTGACAAATAATGACAGCTCCTATGCTTAACGATGCCCGAACACGTCTCTAACCTATCACTCAATTGCTACATAAATTTTAACCTATAGATACCATTAATTTTAAAGTGGACGGTTAGGTAAATGCATGATGTTTTGATAGAAAAGTAAAACCATGCAGTATGCTTGTGCAAAATATTTCACTTTACCGTTCAGTATGCCTAATTACGGGAGGGAAAGAGAGTATTTTCTTTTTGTTTCAAGACCAAAAATATTTCCAAACAACAGTCATGAACATAAAATCAAAGACAAGAAATACTTTTCCAAACTGATTTCTCTTTTTTGAAAGCAATGAGAAGGGGAAGAATCTCTTTTCCTAAAAGAAAAATAAAAAAGCACACTATATGCAAATGCACTCTATTTTTTCAATTTTCTCAAAACATAAGCAAATCTAACTTAAAACTACCATTTTTTTATTTTGATTGAGATAGTTCTAAATGCATAAGAGACGAAAGAACATGAATATCTTGAAAGCTTGTGAAGCCAATCAGAAAATCAATGTCCAACACTCAATGATGATAACCTAGTCTTAGTAAAAAAAAATTCTTTTTTAAAGGAAGGAAAAAGAAGTTTAGTATGCAAACAAGAAATGAAACCTAGAAGCTAATCTAGTGTTCTTCTTTTAGTCTATATAATAGAAATGAAAAGAGATTTTAATAACACCCTAAGATTTTTAGAAAATAAGAAATCCTTTCGCAAACACAACCAACAAGAATAGAAGCAGATGAACAATCAAAAAGCCTAATCAAACTTTTGAATTTCCACTCAAATCAATATTAAACCATAAAATTATCAAGCCACAAACATCGGATTGTGTCACACAAGCCTGAGAGTGCAGAACTAAAATCAACACAACTCAAATTTTTACAAAAAAGATGAGAAAAAAGGGTCTTGGAATGATGCCTAGTTGGCACCGCACTTCTCTGGTGTTGATAGGGCGGTTCTATCCTAGCATCGCTTCTCGCCAACGAGATACAGGAAGTGACATTGCATACTTCCCACTTTGTTCAAGTGGTGGCACCACTCCTCCTACATTGCATAGGCGTGGTTCCCTGTAGAAGACCAAAATACAAACAGAACGATAGATCAAGTCAGAAAAGGACTAGATCAAGGTAAAAACTGCTAGATTGAGTATGGAAACAGAGCATAAAAGGTCAAAATGACTTAGATCTAAACAGATTTGGAAGTTTCAAACCCAAATGGACCAAGTTAGAAAGTAGATCTGACTAAAGAGAGTTGAAGAAAGAGCTTGGATTCAGACAAGAGTTGAAGACTAAGGAAGATCAGAACAACTGATACATATAACTATTCCCTAGTGGAGTCGCCAGATTTTTTAGCTGGAATATTTCACCTTCTGTGGATAGTAATGTGTTCCACTGGCATGAATGGTTCAGATCCAGAACAAATGAAGGACAGAGGTTGCAAACTCTTCCTGGACGTTGTAGATACCTGGAATGTGATGCTTCGATAGTAACCTTGTGTACCTGCAAAAAGCTTAAACACGCAAACACATCGAAATTGCCAAAATATAATCTATTGATCCATGTTAGTGACTAAGGAATCTAACAACATACATGTGAAATCAAACAACAACAACATATGTGGGATAGAAACCAACTTGCATTAATATAGAAATATGGAGAAGTTTACAACCAAGCCTTAGTGTTGACATGCATCTCCATGAAACCAAGCACTCTCATCCCCATAAGCTCCAACTCTAGCTCTCTATGCTTTCCAATGGCATAGGCCAAGTAATCAATCCAACAGCATAACAATACATTAAGAGTTCTCCCCTCAACCATGGCTATGAGCTCATATTTATAAGGCTTAATGGATAGGGATGGTTGAGAGATTAGTGGGTGAGGTGGCCTCTAAGATCCTAGGATGAGGGATCTCGAGCTCAACTGACCCACAATGATAGGGATAAGGGAGGACATGAGGCTTATCATCTAGAAGCCTCGAGAAACTTCCTTTTTTCCCTTTTTACCTAGGGTACCGCGTTTCTCCTTCAATGACAGAGCAGTTTTGGTAACAAACACTTATGGACTAAGGGCCATAAGCGGTGGCACCGCTTGTGGACAAGAAGGGATAGGCGGTATGAACAAGGTACCACTCCTAGACAATAGGGGAAGTGTGGTTCTGGGAATTTCTATGAAATATTGACAATTAGCAGAGTTTTCCACTCCAAGAGTTGGGATTCAGGGCAAGCAGGTATGTCAAGAGTCTTATCACATGATGGTGATAGGATTTTGGTATAACACATATAGTCCGTGCACTACTGAAATGAGTGTATATTATGATTATAAATTTCATTTCCCTAAAATAAATAACTGTCTCTAAGAAAAATGTAGGCCACAAAGGGCACTCATTATTCATACTTAAAATTTTAAAGTATATGTCATTGGTGCCCACCAAATTTTCCCCACTATATGTCGATAATTAAAAAAAAACAATATGAGTACGTAGCTAATTCAATTCTCTAAAACATTTGTGTTTACTTGAAGGTGAAATTCCTAAGGGAGATATCACTTTGAAGGGGTTGAAGTTGAAAAACATTAAATTTTGCAATTTGTTTTGTCAAAAAACAAGAAAAAGTGTTTCCCAACTTCATGTTTTCACCTTGATCAAATATCGGGCACGTTCTTAGCTGGAATAGTCATCATCCTTCTTCTCTAAGTTGACAATATTGTTCTGTTGGCAAGGTGTCCATCTGATCTTGATAAGAAACTACAACATCTTAAGGATTTCTGCTCTACCATGGGTATGACTGTTAACACTGACAAAATAAAAGTTATGATTACCAAATCCAAGAAGGTCACTTATGCTAATTTTGTGTATGGCAATAGAAACTTAGAGGAAGTGTCTTCTTACAAATACCTAGGAATTGATATTCATCACAAGCTCAACTAGAACTATAGCATTGAGAAAAAGATTAATGGAGGGTGGAAAGCTTACTTTGGTCTTGAAAATAATTGCAAAGAAGCAAACCTTGTGATGTGGGATAAAAAGAAGTTCCTCTTTGAGAATTTAATCACTCATGTTATCTTGTACGAATGTGAGGTTTGGGGTTGCAACATCCATAGAGAATCTTGAATAAAGATCGAGCAAATCCATAAGTGTTTTATAACATATAACCTTAAATTAAAAGCAATACACCATATCCTATTCTCCTTATAGAAGTGGGTATTTCCCCTATCGAGACCCTATCTATGACTAGTATCATGTTGTATAAGCACAAAATCAATAACATGGGAGACCATAGACTTCCTAAGCTAGCTTTTAATTCCAGCCAAAACCACCGTAGGCTCAAGTGAGGTTGGTATAAAGATACGAGGGCTTGGTTAAACCACTGGGAGATCGACGAAAATTTTGCATTGCAAAATATTAATAACATTAAAAATATTGTTACTTCTAAGTTTAAAGAGAAACTATGGTGTGAGAAATATTTAGAGGCTAAAAGAAAACTAAGATATTATAAGGAGGTCATCAACCCTACTCTAGAACATCAAAAGTATCTCTCTATTTTAACCAGTTCAAAGAAAAAAACTAATATAGCCAAGATAAGAACGAACTCTCATGAGCTCCATAGTGAAACACGTTGTTGGACAGTTCCTAAAACACCATGGGTGGAAAGGATTTGCCATATCTATGAGAATAGGAACATTGAAGATGAAAATCACTTCCTATTAGAGTGCCCTGCTTACACCCACACTAGATCTCAATTTCATAATCTTTTTTGCAACACATACCTTCCTAGCCTTTTAACTTGTCAAAATTATAGTGAGCTCGGGATGCTTCTCACCAAGCTCTTTGAGCATAGGAGTACAATTTTAAACTAACTAATTAATTGGTTTCTTTAGGCCCAATCGACCAAAGTTTGGTCTCACTCGACGTTAAGCATCATCATCATCAATTATTTTATAAATAAATGAATTATAAATTTTTAAAATTGCAAATAAATACCTAAAATTCTTAATATTGACAAATATTTAAAGACAACCATTTTTAATTTTTTAATATTATAAACTAGTAATAAAAATTATTTGAATTCAAATTTGATTATTCTATTCGGCATAGTTTTGTAATAATCCAAATTTAATTAGTCATTAATTAGGATACTAATATCAACATAATTATGATTACCTTAATAAATTTATAAATGGCTATTGACTTATTAATAAAAAAGAGAGTGCATTAAGACTAAATTAGGGATTAGATGGTAATTAAAGGTAAATTAATTTAAATGTGTATTATCTGCATCGGTGAAAAGTGTTGTCACATGTCCAAAATTGGAAATATGATTAAAAATGGGAAAATAACTCAAAAAAGGGGGAAAAAGACCAAAGTTTAGGGATTCATTTTTTTTCTTTGGTTGGTGAGGAAGTTGGGTGTTGCTCTTGGGAATCTAGTATTGTTTTCTGGTTGATGTGGCAGCGAGGTTGTTTCCTGTGAGGGGGATGAGAATGTTACATTGGGGGTCTTGCTAGTATGGTTAATTTTTTGGAGAACTTCTCCTTCACGTATTGTCTTTCTAGTTGACGAGTTCGAGTGGTGATATTTCTAAGTTGGGGGGTTGTTGGGCCTAGGGAAAGATAGGAATAATTCAGTTAGAATTATACCCAAGTATGGAAAGAATCAGATCGCCAGAACACAAAAGGAGTTGTGATAGAAGTAGAGAAGGAAGATAAGGAAAAGGAGTTGTGACAGAAGCAGTCGCGGAAGGAAGGAAGGATAAGGTAGAAGTAGTAGGGAAGGAAGATGCGATAGAAGAGGAACAAAATCATATAAAGAAGAAGGAGCTAAGGAAAGAAACAATGACATAAGAGAGTTCACAATAGAATATAGTATGTGACAAAAGAGAATCAATGACAAAAGGAAAGGATGCGGTGGAGTTAACCAGGTTAGAAGACGTGAAGGGGTGTAATGGATAGAAATCGATAGTTCAAAAATATCGTGGGTACAAGGTCAACTAGATTCGATGGAATCCGCATTTATGAAATTATATTTGTAAGTTGGTTCATCGGTGCCTACTGACATGTGTCTATAGAAAAGGAAATACAACCTATTGGCTAACTGATGTAGTTGGTTGAGAGCGACATGTAAGAATCTATAAAAGGAGGAACCCAAGCTATATGTGGGTTACCCTCTTATCATTTAGACTCTATTAGACACTAGGAATGTTATACACATACACTTTGGTCATGTTAGCTTCTGTAAGTTGTGTCACATGTTAGTGTTGAGTTGTAGAGAGGAGTTGAAGAACCTGCAGTTGAGTGCATAGGAGTGTAGAGTAGATTGAGTCGATCAAGGCTATGTGCAGATTGATAGTAGAGTCGTAGAGGAAGTTCAGTTGATCCATGTTATGAGGGAATTGTTCGTAGAGTAAAATAGAGAAATATTAACGGACGAAAGATTAGAGATATTGAGAGGAGAATGAACTTTGTATAGATAAGAAAGAAAGATCTAGATGAGAGTCTGTAGCTTAGTGCACATAACAAAGGGTTCCATATATTTCTCATGCCAAATGAAGAGTGTGTTTGTGGTTTTTCCTGGATGGGTTTCCACATTAGATACTTTTTCAAATGTGTCAATGATGAATGTGCTTAAGTTGAATATATATGTTATTATGAATGTATGTTTATGTATTTTATTATGGGTGATTTTTAATGTGTTTGTCACACGGTTATCATTGTATGTATCTATGTTGTATTGGGTTGTTGTTATAATACCTGTCGAATGAAAATTTGTATCGCAGCTTAACTCTGTATAGTAAGTATAAATACCCCACCTATCAGCTTCCATCGAGCACCTTGGTAGAAGACCAAGGGATGTGAAATTCGCCACCCAAATATAGAAACCTAGTTCTGGTAGTTACCCATAGAAATATATATAAGGTGAGACTACATCTGTGTTGTAGGTGTTACTGACTGTTCCTTTCTCCGTTGCATCGATATTTTTGAATTTGTTGCAGGCAAACTTAAGGGATCGAACCTGGGTTGAAGAGAGAACAAAACAACAACAAATAGTTATGTTGTCAAGACCGTGAATTATTTTGGTGAGGGATATGTTGTGGAATCCGACAAAGGGGTGAATCCAAGACTGGGTGGATTTCAAAAAATTAGAGTTTGCACAAGAAGAGAGTAAAGGATCTCGGTTGAATCCAACATCGTGGTTCAGTTGAGGAGGAGACTTGATGGAGTGGAATCCTCAGTTGATTCAACAACTAAAAAGTGCCCTATGTCAAGAGCTGTTGATTTTGGGTGGATCGCCTTTTGTAAGGATATATTATCGAGTTTGTTGTCGACTCAATAACCTCATGTACTGAGGCAGAGACAAAAAATTTCCAAGGACCCCACAGAAGATATTTTTCATCCTTGAAAACTTGGATAAATATGCTCGTATGTGAAAAAGGAATCTTACGAATGTGACAGTTGAGAACTATGCACAGAAGGGTGGATATGTTGCAGTAGAACTATGTGAAAAATGATGCAAACTAAGTTGAGATGTTCCCTGGAGATATTGGAACTGAACTAGAGGTTGGTTATTTAAGAAGTGGAAGAATATTTACACAGAGAACGATAAGAAAGACTATTAGAGGAAGAGGAAGTTGCAGTACGACTAGAGGAGAGGACTATTAGCTTGAGTCGTATGTGGTTGAAGGTTCTTGAGATGAAGAAGAAGAATATCATCCAATATCCGAAGGAGAAGAATAATCAAAATAATCAATAGAAAATCCAGGAGAAGAACATGAGCACGATACACCTACAACACTGTGCACATTACCAGAGGTAAGCTCTAGAAACTCGTCTCCAACAAGAGTTGTTAATACTATAAATACTAATGTTGTGAATAGTGGACAAGGGAGTCCGATTACTCAAAAGTTTTTCTCAAGTGTATCAGGAGCTAATACAATGGCTAGAATAGACATTAAGTTGCCAGTATTTAATGGAAATGGGTTTGAAGACCAAGAGCATCATTCATTTCGTTGTGAATTCGTATGGACTGTACGACAGGTTAAACTTGAAGACATAAAAAAAGCACAGATGGTGACAACTTTGTGAGGCTGTGCACTAGATCAGTACATGAAGTTTTCCATTTTTCCAGTAGGAGTTTCGTAGAAAACGCTAGACCAGATTTGAGTCGGAATGATAGATGAGTTCATAAAGCTGAAATATGAGTTGCAGTGTATTAGAGAGATTAAAGAAATCTAACAATTACCTACAAAGTCTGTTCGAGGATTTTGACCAGAGATTCAAGACATTAATGGCAAAAGTAAGCTTCTAGATGTCAAATGTACAAAACAAGGAATGGTTCATTGCTGCATTATTTCCACACATCTGGATTCCATTGATGCAATAGAATATTGTGTCACAAACAAAAGATCTATAAATAACAATGAAAGTAGAAACCTTGTCGATTGGAAGGACCGGCACACGAATGATGCAGATTCAGTCATAACTGAATAAACTTATGGTGCAACTCAAGGACATCAAAAAATGAAAAGAAGTTCAAAAAGAGTTATGGTGTACAAGATGTAGAATAAAAGGACACCATAAAGATAATTTTTCGGCACTCATGAACTATGTTGCACCAGGATCGTTGAATCCGATAAACACGGAAGGGATGCCTTGGTGTAGAATATGTCAAACTAGAGGCCATTGGTCAAAAGAATGTTTGTATTTACTGAATATTGTAAGTACACCATCTAGTTTGTATTGGAAATTTTGTAAATCTGTAGGACACGATGAGAAATATTGCAGAGAATTTCAATTGTTGCAAGAGAAGACGGTGGATACCTAGTTGATGAAGAATGATGAGCAGGTACAAGTTGAATGAGCTTAAGATCAATACAAACCTGTTCAATATCCACCAAGAAAATTTCAACAACCACAATATCCTCAACCACAATATCAAAAAACTCATTATTTGCCGCAGCAACACTACCCGCAACCTAGGGGGGTGGAAATTTTAGAGGCCAAGGACAACAAGGAAAAGGAGGAGGAGGATTTGGTCGAGGAAGATGCCAAATCATATCTAATAATTGTTGACAACCATGATAGTTTGCTCAAGATTGTACAAGTCCTGCAAATACATGTTCGTATTGTAAAGCAATTGACCATACTGTTGAATAGGGTCCACAATTGATTGAAAAGTGGAAAGATTGAACTGTGTGAAATTCTAACCCTGTGCAGAATCCCAATATGAATCAAAATTAGAACATTTAGATGATTTATGTCGAGCCAAGGGAAGAAAACATTGTTGTCATCACAAGAGGAGGTGTTGTGATTGGAGAAAACCATGACACACAACATGGAAAACCACAGGTGCGACTAGTGGCACAAAAGAAAGTACCATTTTACATCCACAAAGAGAAGGAAGTATTATTTGATGTCCAAATGGAATTTGTTGACACAAATCAAGCATCGACATATGGACAAGTAAGAGCGATGCTCAAAAGGTTTGATCAAATACTCCAGAAGCAACCTACAATAAAGGTTAGTAAGCTAAAAGAATTTTTCAAAAGTTGCTTAGCACTAATATATGATAAAGATGTTGTCGCTGAATTGACATCACTCATAGAAGAGACACCTAAAGAATTGTGACTCGAAAGAAGAGTTAACCATGTTGGGAAAAGATGAAAAACTAATCACCAGTTGAGAATTAATGCGCGGATAGAAGACTATGCCATGGATTATATAATTTTAGATCTGGGCTCTGATGTTAGTATATTGACAAGGAAGACATGGGAAATAATGAACAAGCCACGATTGGATTGGTCTCCCATTTAGTAAGGCTAGCAAATCGGTCAAAGGTTCTACCCATTGGTTGACTGAATCAAGTAATTGTTGAGGTAGAAGGTTTGAGAAAATATGCATATTTTGAAGTGATCGACATTGCCAATGATACAAACCCATATCCTACACTTTTGGGGATTGATTAGGTGATAGATAATGAGACCATCATAAATTTCAAGTGAAGAATATTGTCATTTGAAGATTCATAGATAAGGGTGGTCATGCCAATTGATTCGATGGAAGGACATAGATATGTCAAACCTTTGTATAATGAAGGACAAGGTGATTACCTGGATCATATATAACAATATGTCCTCTTGATATGACTATATAAATCCAACAAATTATGGAAAGATGAGTTGGAGGAGTGTTAGCTCTTGTACATCTGATTTCAGTGAAGCATTAGAAAATTGGCAGAATCAAATGCATGAAGTTTCCATGAGAATATGTGCAAGAATTACAAGATATGTGCAACGAGTAGGAGCTTAGGCAAGAGAGATACCTACATATGAAGGTTTTCCTAACCTTGCCTCTTTTCTACCAGAATTTGAAGAAAAAGTTACATAATCATAGCATTGTTCATCTTGGACTTTGTGCTGAAAGTTATGCCTGCTAGATAGTGGGATAAACATAAACAATCTATATATGAATGGCTTCAATGTAGAGGATTCAATGGAGATTATATTTGGAGAAAGGATTAGTTATATTGGTCGCAAGTATACAGGATTGATAAATCATGTCGAACATATTGAGCATTGTCGCATGCCATGTTATGAATATCTGCGACAAGAATGGGTTCATCACTTCATACATACATTGGACATGATACCAAGGAATTGGTATACATATGTTGAACTGCAACAAGAAACTATTGAGTGGGAAGAACTACCCACTAGTTTCAAACATACCTTTGAGTTTGCAAATGATCACGCAACAATTGATGATGCACTGCAAGTAATGAAAAAGAATATATTTGAAAAATACTTGTCGTAGTGACAAATTTCCATCAATGCATCATGACAATCCACCATTGGATGGAGTGATACAATGTGCCGAGAAAACTGAATGATGATGACCTGCTCAACATAAACATACATGAGTCAGAAGGTATGCATGCACTAGAGGTATTTGGTATTTCTAGTGACCAATTCCTGAGTCCACTCAAAGTTTAAAAAGTTAATATTGGTTCACCTAAAAATCCAAAGTTCGCTAATATTGGATATTATTGGGATGAAGAGACTATAGGAAAGATCATTAATTTATTACATGAGATTCATGATCTATGGGCCTACCATGTTTTCAGAGATGAAGGGAATAATTGGAGATCTTGGTGAAATGAAAATAGCTTTGAGGCTTGATGCAAAACTAGTAAAGCAGCGACCATACCAGTTGAATCCACGATACAAAGAAAAGTCAATGATGAATTGGACCGAATGCTGGAGGCAGGTGTTATAGGACCTGTCGATGAATAAGAATGGATTATTACAATAGTAGTCCAGGAAAAAATGACCTCAGGAGAAGTAATAATTTGTGTCAACCTGATAAAATTGAATGATGCTTGTTTAGATGACCCATTCCTGACTCCATTTACAGATGAAGTACTGGAGAGTGTCAGAGGGAAGGAAATGTACTCATACATTGATGGATTTTATGGTTACCATCAAATCAGGATTGCAAAGGAATCTCGACATAAGACTACTTTTGTGAAGGAGTGGGGATGTTTCCAATATATGGAAATGCCCTTTGGACTCAAGAATGCTCCTATAATTTTTTCCAGAATTGTAGTAGCTACCTTTAAATATTTCATACACAAATTCCTTGAAGTCTACTTCAATGATTGGATAGTATTTGGGATCATAAAAGAACATATTGAGATCTTTAGAATGATGCTAGAACATTTTCGCCTGTATCTAATTTCACTCAATTTGAATATATCTTTTGCACCCCATTTAGATTTCTGTTGGGCCATGTAGTATGTCATGATGGAATTTTGGTTGAATTGACCAAAATTGAGATCATTCTCGATCTATCATCACCTACTACAATTAAACAGTTGAGAGTAGTGTTGGGACACATTGTATGCTACAAAAAATTTATCAAAGGATATGTGGAGGTGACCACTCCGATGGAAAATCTTTTGAAAAAAGATTCTAAGTTTCAATGGAAAGAGAGCTTCCAAGAGAGTATGGACTTGAAAACCAAGATGGCTATTGCACCAATACTTGTATTTCCATACTAGAAAAAGGAGTTTCATGTGCATATCGGTGCATCATCTATCGCACTTGGTTTTATCAACCCAAATGGCACTTCTCCGTTCGAGTTCCGACACTTCATATGTTGGGACAGAAAAGGACATTTATGGATTGAAGGTTTCCTAAACACTATAGATGTGCATGACATGAGATTCATTCACTATCCACCTAGCTTGCCATTTTTCCTTTTTATATGTTGATTACTGTACACGATTCTTTCCACAGCAACTCATGTATATATGTGACTATCTCCACATCATACCGTGTACTGTATGCGAGTATTGTCATTGCAACCTGCGTACAAGTCTGTACATAGGTTTCCATTATAGAAAATCGTGTGTCATACATGGGTTTCCAGTATCAATACTCATGTATGCCTCCATTTGACATTAAAAATAATATAACACGATTAATGGAGATTTGTTAAGCCCTAATCATTAACTATCTTAACTGTCTCAACCTCCTCAACCTTTAAAACTGCTCTATTTCCCTAAGTATAAATAGAGGCATTGGGGAGGGCATTAATCAATCATACTTGGAGAGCAAATTTATGCTGGTGGTATATCTTCAGAAGTCTTTGGAGTAGTAGAAATCAGAATCCTTTGGTTGCAGGGAGTCCTTGTTTCAGGCGTTTGGTTGTACACTTATCTCATTCACTATTGTTAATAAAGAGAATCCTTCTTCCAACTTTGTGTTGAGTCTCTTTCATGTATCATGGTTTGATGAATATTTATGATTAAGCAGTCTATATATTGTTTATCTAACTTGTCATATATACATGTATAATATTGTACTTGGAGGATTTATCCTTGGGGTACCTTCACGTACAAAAAAATGCCCTTCGGATTGAAAAATGCTAGGGAAACCTTTCAATGGGAAATGAAATTTTCCTTCCATGATATCAAAGCCATTGTCAAACCTTAGCTTGATGGTTTTCTTGCACATTCTTGTAAAAGAATCGATCATCCAGATCACTTGTGTCTAATCTTTGAACGATGCAGATACTATAATATCTACTTGAATCCCCATAAGTGCATGTTCTGTGTCGAGTCAGGGAGACTGCTCGGATTCATTGTCTCTAATAGAGGCATCCAGGTGGATCCATTAAAAGTAGAGGCCATTGTAAAACTACCCCCTCCTCGTTCTATTAGGAAAATTCAAAGCCTATAGATAAAGTCTAATTTTCTTCGACGTTTCATCGTTGACCATCCCAATATTACCAAGGGTTTCATGCTCCTGTTAAAACAAGACACCCCATTTGTATGGGATGAAACTACACAACTTGCTTTCGAGGCATTGAAAAAAGCTTTGTTGTCGTCACCTTTACTGCGTCCGCCAGATTACTCTAGGGATTTTATATTGTATCTGGTAGCGTCCGAGTCAACCATTGGGGTATACTTGGTCCAAGAAGATGATAAAATCTAGAAGCATGTCATTTACTATCTTAGCCTTGCTTTAGCCGGACCTGAACTCAGGTACTCCCATGTCGAGAAATTGGCCTTAGCAGTTGTCTATGATGTCCAAAGGTTACATCACTACATTTTACTGAGGACTACAACAGTAGTGGCGGATGTGAGTCCCTTTCAGTATGTTTTGTCCCGACAGATTGTTGGGGGCAAATTAAACAAATGGATAGTCATTCTCCAAGAGTTTGACTTGGATTTCCAGTCCGCTAAGTCTAAAACATATTTAGTTTTTGCTGAGCTTATAGCAGAATTTCCAACAGAAGAAGATGTAGTCATTGAAGAAGAATCATTCCTAGATGAGCATATCTTCTTGATATCCACCTCTGATCCTTGGTATGGAGATATACTTATATATCTCCAGAATTTTAAGTATCCTATGGATTCCTTACAGGAGGAACGACGTAAATTACACCTTCATGCTAAGAACTACCTCATCATAGGAGATACTTTATATCGAAGAGTGGTAGATTCCATTTTGTGTCGATGTCTTACCCATGAGGAAGCAGAGATTTTCCTGAATGATTCCCATAGTGGAGCGTGTGGGGGTCATTTATCTGGGTCAGCAACGACCCAGAAGATACAGTGTGCCGGTTATTTCTGGCCCACAATTTTCAAAGATTGTGTGGAAGCGGTGAAGCGCTGTCATCCCTGTCAGCTTTACACCAAAAAAATGCTGTCACATATTACTCCATTATTTCCCATTGTCTCGATGGGACCCTTCATCAAGTGGGGCATTGATTACGTGACATGCAACCTAGCCTCAGCTGGGGGGAACAAATATATCATTGTCGCTGTGGACTATTTTACGAAATGGGAAGAGGAAATGCCCACCTTTAAAGCCGACAAGGAAACAACAACTTTCTTCATGTTCAATCAGATTATAGCACGGTTTGGTATACCCAAGGTGATTTTCACTAACCATGGCAGCCATTTTCAAAATAGCATGATGACAGAACTGACCACCATGCTTGGATTCAGACAAGAACATTCATCTTCATACTATCCTCAAGCAAATGGTCAGGTTGAGACTGTTAACAAGACTTTGAAGAATATCCTCAAACGTACAATTGATGCAACCTGTTTTAACTGGAATATCATGATATTCCCTACTCTTTGGGCATATTGAACTAATGTAAAAACTGCTATGGGATTCTCTCCCTTCCAACTCATTCATGGAGTGGAATCCGTTACCTCGGTTGAATGTGAAATCCCATCCTTGAAAATAGCTATTCATGTGTTACTCGATACGATAAAGCTTGAAGAATGTCTAGTACATTTAGAACACCTTGATGAACAACGTATAGATGCGCTGACAGCTAATTAATCTCACAAGAATAGGGTCAAAAGCCAGTATGATAAGTCGGTCAAACCTCAAATTTTCTCTAAGGGGGAACTTGTTTTGCTTTGGGACCAAGACAAAGAACTCCTAGGAGCAGGAAAATTCAAGGCCATGTGGTTAGGACCTTATGTCATGTTGAAGGTCTTAAAGAAATGCACATATGATTTAATTGATTTCAATGGGAACAAGATGCCTGAGCCTAGAAATGGGCTCTACTTGAAAAAGTACTATGCTTAGGCTTAGCACTTTTTTGTATTTTATTGTATGTATTTTTATGTACACTAGTTTGTCAGTTTGTGTTTTCTATACCATCTATTGGTTTTTGTAGATGTCTTTCGAGAGGTACATAGGTTTTGCTGATGGTGCCAGTTGCCACACTTGTAATCTTGCTTCAGCGGCATGGGTTATTTATTCTCCCACAGGACAGTTAGTTTCCTCAGGAGGCGCTTGCTTAGGTCCTGCTTCTAATAATGTTGTTGAGTATAGGGCTGTAATTGAGCTTCTATGGGATGCTTTGTCACGTGGTATCACTTAGCTGGAAGTCCGAATGGACTCTCAACTAGTGGTTTCCCAGCTCAATCGATCTTATCAGGTGCGAAACCCTATTTTATTATGTTAGTTCATGCAAGTGAGGTTATTGGAAGGAAATTTTGAGTTCATTACATTCAATCACATTCCAAGAAATCTGAATTCATTAACTGATGCATACACTAATTACATTTTGGATTGGCATCTAACACATATTTCATAAAAATATACAGCATACACATAAAAAACATTTGTAAATAAACTGACACAATATATATATGTGTGTGTGTGTGTGTGTGTGAATATATGTCTATAGATAGGTTGAGTCTCTGATCCTCATATCCTGTCATAACTATATAATATACAAAAATATACAAAATATGGATCGCAGTCCATCAAATGACTTAGATCTAAGAATGACCTCCCTGGTCCCCCTGGTCTCCATGTACTCTGGATTCTTTAGCCTCTTCGGCTTCAGCAGCCTCTACAGCATCTATGTACACTAAAACAGCTCTGGCTACCTGCCTCAAAAGGTGTATCCATATGGGTGGTACTCCAACGACATACTCCTGCATGATGGCTGGGATGTGCTCAATCCACAAATTAGGTACTCTCTGGGTAAGCCTAGCTAGCTTCCCCTCTAGAACCTTTATAAGCCCCTGGTCTTTGCCCAAGACAAGATGCACAAACATACGTGGATGCCCTTCAGGGTGGACCGGTCCAATATCTGCATTTTGACATGTTTATAGGATTAGAACTTTTATACATATGTATATATCCCTATTTTTAAAAAATTCATAAAAATTTTAAAACTTGAAAATAAAAATTACCTAGCTATCCCCATGCTCCTCCTAGAGGGAGGACAAGGTCTAGATCACCTCGGAAATCCATCCCAGCATATGGAAACTACTCTAGTGTCGGTAACTTCCACTCCCACCAAAATTAGAAGTCATCATCGTATACACTCTGCACTGAGCCACCTCCTCCTTGGCAGAGGAATATATCTCCCCATCTTCTCAACCTAGGTTGACGAGGAGATCGAACTGGTAGGGGTATTGCAGGGCTCAATCCCGACACTCTCTCTTGAAGAAGGAAACTAGTATGCTAGAATATCCAAAGTTCTTCCTCCTTCCTCTCTTGCAGTCCAAGAGTTTCTTTCTCAAAATTGGGACAACTCCCAAACACCAATCATATAAATTCCCTTGCATGCAATCCACTTCCAACCTCATTCGGTTCTGTGTAGCAAGATGAAGAGAAGATGATCCCGCAACCCTCACTATGGCACTTTTCAATACCAGTAGGGGAATATCATGTATATGTGTAATAGGGATGCAACTCCCTCTTTTTTGGATACCCAGTGTGTAGTATATATCAATGTAGTTTTGGAAACATAGAGGATCACCACCTCTGTCGGTGTCCTCCAAGTTGACTGGAGCCCCCCGTCGTGACAAATGGAAATGAAGTAGATATCCTCGGAAGTAATCTCCAAGGACTCACCTTGAAGGTTGAACATGCCCAAATCATGATCCCAGTAGTTTATCATGAACTCTAGCAGGCGGACATTGGCCCGCATAGGTGATGTGCAAAAGAATTTCAACAACCCACTTGAACATAGAACATTCATAGTGGGGGCATCCTGGAGTTCTTCTTGATCCATATCCTCATGCTCACGCTCCCTCCGTTCAAGCACCATCTTCACACCTAGAAAAACAATCATTGTGAACCTTTAGTGTCATATAAAAATTCATAATTTTGACCCTAAATACTTCTTTTCCCCTTCATGCATCTTACGCGACTGTCTAGTTAGACATGTTGCGTACTGTACGCAACTGTCCTTCAGGGAAACCCACGTATAGAACGCATGTACGCTATTTTCAATATAGCGAACCCATGGAAACTGCATGCCTTGCTTAAAGGTGCTCAAAAATATAAAATTGGGGCCTAAATTTAAAATTTGCTAGGATCAAATTGAAGAGCTCGGGGTGTAGTCTTACCTAACACTTGCGGAATTGGATTTCGTCCACCGAATTGTCCACACTGATTGAATGAAGGTAGAGGTGAAAAGTTTCTTTTTATGGCTAAAATTCAAAATGGTGAGTTTTATTTAGTTTTTTGAACTATTTATAGAAATTATATTTCTTAAGTGGGATTTTTGCCTATAGTTCATATTTTATCAAACTAATCTGTAACGTCCCTGACCCTCTGACCAGTGAAGAGGATGCTACCATGGCGTTAACCATCCGGGCTAAGAGCCCCATGAACATGTGAATTCATAAAAATGATGAAACAGAATGCATTGAAGTAGAACACACACAGATGCAACTATTTATCATACACAATGGAAGCAACATTCATACAAGCATTCATTCAACATGTTCATCATAATCATTAACAGTAAATGGGATTGCATAAGTAGAATAGACAAGGTCACTTATCTTATAAAGAACTCATTCCGCAACCAGCGATGTCGCTGCAATGTTTGACCCAACCATAGGCCAGCATGATCCTTAATCTCTCAGCAACGCTGCCAACCTCGAGCTGGGCATGATTCTCCAAGGAGTAAGGAACAAGTAGGCTGACACATAGCCAAGGACATACAAAACATAGCTAAGCCAACACAGCTGGGTTTATCAGGCCATCAAGGAGTTGGAAAAGGCTAAATGCTAAGCCGGTGAGCCCATTACAAAGCTAGGAACACCTGCACCAGAACTAGCTTGACAGACACCCACACACATCCAACACAAGGAATCAGTCCCTTCTCTGTTACATAGTCCCTCAAGCCCTGCCTTCCCTTCCAGTGCTATTCATGGGTTGTGGAGAAGAAATCCAACCCTCTAGATCTGCCTGTGTGGTTTCCAAACACACCAGGTTTATCAAGCAATCCAAGCCCCCATCACTGCTCCCAACACAGTCCGAATACCAACCATTGCAAACATGCAATCAATCAGCTATTACAGCTTAAACAAGGAAAACAACTCCTAAGTTGTTCTTGGCCCTATCGTGTCCAAAACGACTCCCAAGTGAATTACACAGTCCCAAAACGTATCAGTCAACACAACTCACAACATGGGGAAACAACAGTCCGTCCTAGACAACAAAGTCACCAGAAAACTTACCCAGACCACACTAGGGAGGAAATACAGTCTCTCAGCCTGTGCATGAGAGAAATTCACACCAGAACCCAAAATACAGAGGGAAGAACATATGCACGAGCCACAAATTAGTAAGGAAAACTTACACACAGTCCCTGAGCATAAAATGGCTCTCTATAGAAAAAATCATGGGTGATAGTGACCGAACAACTCCCAGCTTGCTGCATGAGTAACAACAACGCAGAACCCACAAATCAGTCTATGAGGAAAGCATACATCCACACCATCTGCAAATCCGTAGATGAAAAACTGCATGGGTAAAACTAGGAAAGTCAAGTGCGTGAGAATACACAACTTCCACTCTTGCGTGAGGATGAACAACTCTGCCTATGCGAGCAGATGAATAGACAATGGAGAGGATGCACTGTAATCAGAAGGGCGTGACTATTTTTGCATCATCATGGAGAGATTGCAGTAGTGAGTCCGCTGGAGTGATGGCGGTGGTTTTCTTTTTCCATTATGAAGTCAACCACGGGTGGAGTGTGTGTGTGGGAAAGGACTGACAGTCTTGCCACACTCCACTCCTAGCCATAACTACCCCAACTAACAGCAGTATTTATTAATGGTGGTGGTTGGATAAAACAAGGAAAGATGACACATGGCTTTTTCCCTCATTGCCCAAGGTTTGACATTTCCCCCACTCTTATCCTTGTGAAAATCATGCCCCTTCTCAATTTAGTTGCCGTGAACGTAGCTGGTTGGGTTATTTAATTAAAGATGCATATTTACATGATGACAAAACTCAATATGTATGCCGCATGCCCCGATATACCATCGGTGACAATTTCAACCCAAAACATAGCATAGAAATCAATGGTGGGGCCTTGGCCTTTAGCTCCGCACCATGATCATTTACAATATATACATCATATACATCTAATGCAATAGGGTCAAAAATGGGGTGTTACATAATCCCATCCCTTTTTTCCTTGTAATAGGTTTTTCATCATTCAAAAGTGTTTTTTTCTCATATAGGATGGTTTTATGTCATTCCACATGCATTTTGCATCTATATTTATTCCATCTTAAACTTAGTAATCAACATTTTAACCACGTACTATGGTATTCTTAACCATTAGCTCCTTGTCTTTACCATCGTTCTTCCGTGGATAGGGATTTCCTCTCATGAGTATCCTCATTTAGAACCTATGTTGTCTTTTAATACTCATGCTGTAGTTGTCTTAGGTATAGGGGAATCCTTTTAGCTATTTTTCACGCCAAATGGAGCCGCATTTTGGTCTCTTTTTACAAGCTATACTCTTATAGGACTTCCCGCCCTTATGGAGTTTCTTTAGGCCCAGGTTTGACTCCTTAAAAAAGACTTGACTACCGAGTTAACTTGTCTGTTCAATCTCGTTAAGAATATGTGAATGGGAATCCACATTGGTGGTAGGTTATCTCTTTCTCGGACCATGTGGAATAACACGAGAAAGGATCACTCTCTTTTCTATGGAATTGAGAAGAGTATTCTCAGGCATAGGTTTATCACTTTTTCGGACACGAGGGACTAAATTAACGGAAAAGGAACTCCTGGTATGAGCTTAGTTTTCTCTTTTTCGTGCTTTGGATCTAAACATGAAAAAGATTTCGAGTGTACTTTATGTCTTTGTCATGCTCGTTAAACACTAAAGAACAAAGCATCGAGTTTATTATTGTAATTCCCATTTCTCGTACTCAAATGGATCTTTCCGAGTGATCTTACTTTCCTTCACACTCGTAAAACTCAAGCTATATGCTGCTATTGAAGGAGCATTGGGTAGGTGGTAATTTAACCTTTTTCGAACCTCCCTAAATAAGTATGAAAAATGTTCACCTTTTCTTCTACAAAAGTTAAGAGAGTTCTTCTGTGGTGTGTTTTATACTTTTTCGGCCTCAAGAGACTAAATTGGATGAAAAAGGACCCCCCTGGAGTCTTCTTTGGAGTTTTCAGACTCTCTAAATGTGAAAACATTGACTAAGCATGTACTAGTTTGGGCTCATTAAATCCACAAATCAGTGACACTATCAAGCATTATTCCCTCTTCTCTTTAAGCTTGTTAAAAAATGAAGAGAGATCCGAGTTGACTTTCCTGGACTCATTAAAATTTAACAGGGAAGGTAAGGAAGAAGTTTTCTCTTGGTTTTCAGTTAGTGGCAGTATGTCATCCTTGAACATAGCACTCTTTGTCTTTTTCGATACCCATGTCTTAGTGTTCACTTTCAGTTTAGCTATTACTTTGAGTTTATTTATCCTCCTCTTGTCAGTTCTACCTGGGGAATCTGATCATGTCTCCTACATGACATATAAGTCTAGTTGTTCTATTTATAAAGTTAAAAGTTTCCTTGGGTCATCTCTGTGTCGTGCTCACTGTTCAAGGACTTAACTTAATGTCTTATCTATATCCTGATCCCATCATTGTTGTATTTGTTATCACTTGTATTTCCCTTCCTTTACCCAGTTCCTAGTCACTCTTGTGATCCATTGGAGGATCTATCATCTTCCTTATCATAGTATGGTTCCACATTAGTACTTCCTGATGACGAAGACCTAGAGTTTTGACGATCGTACCTCAGGATTCACTTTCATCATTGGTGAATTCTTTTGTTTCAATTGTCGATTATCACCTATTGATTTAAAATCTGTTGAATTCGCTCCATGTTTGACTACAACTTACATCTATTCACATGGCTTGGATTGTACTGGTTCTTTGGGATTGTTTATGAAGACCTTAGCTCCTTGCTTATGGACTAAGTTGTGCAAGATTATGTTCTACCTATGTACACAGCTTCCAGATCTTTGAAGACTCATCACTATTGTATATTGTAGCTTTGATCCACCTTTGTAATATACATGGTCTTGTACCCGTACTATATGATGTACTCAAACATTGTAAAGGAGCTAGTGTTAGTGCATATTGAACATAGCATCCTCAGATATGACTTTGTATGTATTTGTTTCAGGTACTACCTCTGCTCCATTGGATTTCTGAGTTCTCCAAAGATACAAATTATAATGTATTTCGGCCATTGCTTCCCTCTGACCTCACACATTAGGGGGCATATATTATCAACCCAAATGGCACTTCTTTGTCTGAGTGCCGACACTTCATATGTTGGCACACAAAAGGACATTTATGGATTGAAGGTTTCCTAAACACTATAGATGGGCATGACATGAGATGCATTCACTATCCACCCAACTTGCCATTTTACCTTTTATATGTTGATTGTTGTACGTGACTCTTTCCACAGCAAATCACGTACATACATGACTCTCTCCACAGCATACCGCGTACTGTATGTCAGTATTGTCATTGCAACTGATGTACAGATCTATACACAAGTTTCCCTTATAGAAACTCATGTGTCATACGTGGGTTTCTAGTATCAATACTTGCATACGCCTCCATTCAACATTAAAAATAATATAACATGATTATTGGACATTTGTTAAGCCCCAATCATTAACTATCTTAACTGTCTCAACCTCTTCAACCTTCGAAACTGCTCTATTTCCCTAAGTATAAATAGAGGCATTGGGGAGGGAATTAATCAATCATACTTGGAGAGAAAAGTTATGCTAGTGGTATATCTTCAGAAGTCTTTGGAGCAGTAGAACTCAGAATCCTTTGGTTGCAGAGGAATCCTTGTTTCAGGCGTTGGGTTGTACACTTATCTCATTCACTATTGTTAATAAAGAGAATCATTCTTCCAACTTTGTGTAGAGTCTCTTTCATGTATCATGGTTTGATGAATATTTATGATTAAGAACTCTATATATTGTTTATCTAACTTGTCATATATACATGTATAAGATTGTACTTGGAGGATTTCCTCTTTGTAGGTGAAGGAGGTACATCCCTAAAAGCTTTGGAGAGGAGCAGAGCAGGAGAAGACAAATCTTGGATCAACTGTCGTTAATGGGGTGAGTCCATCATATCTTCCTATTTCCTTTCTGTACTTTAAAGCTGATTGTCTGCAAGTTTTAAGAGTAAGTTGGTAACCCCATACCCTTGGTTATAAGGGTGTTTATTCCTGAACAACACTTTGCGTGGTGATAACGTATTATGGGGAAGGATTGATCGATCATCCCATTGCCTTCATTAGTAGGAAGTTTTTAATTACAGAGAAAAATTATACCATGATGGAAAGAGAAGTTTTAGCAATGGTATATGTGCTATAGAAATTTAGACATTATTTGTTGGGTAGAAATTTTAAGATGTAAACTGACCATTTTGCATTGAAATACCTGGTTAATAAGAAAGTGTTGTGGGGGAAGTTCTATTGGTGACTTCTCCTCTTCTAGGAATTTGATTTTGAAATAATTCTTAAACCTGTTCGATTGAATTGAGGACCAGACCATCTTTCAAGGATAGAAAGTGGTGAAGATGCTAGTAACCTGGATGATAATATCCTTGATGTGCAACTGTTTATGATCACCATGTTTGATGGTAATTATAGATATATCATACAATTTTTTAATACAGGTTATACGCTAGATGAATTCACCATTGTATGGAAGAAACAATTGGTTGTGTGAGTTGCAGATTTCCAATTGATCGCTGTACAATTGCATAAAATGGGTCCTGATGAGATTCTTCATCACTTCGTTTTGGAGCACGAGAAACCGTTGATATTAAATGAAGCACATGGTGGTGTTGCAAGAATCCATTGCATAGAAAAAGATACGGTGCATAAGATTCTACCAGCAGGATTATGGTGACCCACCATGCATGTAGATAACCGATATTATTATCGCAGCTGTGATGTCTGTCAAAGGACTGGAAAGTCGTTGCAATGCAACAAAATTCCATTAGCACACAAAATAATGTTGCACGCATTTGATAACTGGGCCATTTATTTTATAGGTCCTATCAGTCTGATAGGAAAGTGCACCGGTGCACTCAATTTAATTATTGCGACTGATTACTTAACCATATGGGTTGAAGCAACGCTAGTAAAGGATTGTATTGCTGCAAATTTTTTATTTGAGAATGTCATGACATGATTTGGATGCCCAAATATTAATAAGTGATTAAGGTACAAACTTTGTCAACCAGTTGATTGCAGAACTCACGAATAAATTATAGATTCAACAAATAAGGACAACACCTTATCACACTCAAGCAAATGGATTTATCGAAGCCTTTAAAAAAATTATGAGAAAATGCAATGACAAATATTTTCACTGCCCAAAGAGATGACTGGGATAAAAAAAAATTCAGCAGTATTATGAACATATCGTACGACTTGTAAGAAATTAATAGGCCAAACTCCATTTTTCGTTTGGTGTATGGACAAGAAGCTATGATGCCTATGGAGTATATTTTCTCGATCTTAAGAATTGTTGCGATCACAAAAATGACAGATGTTATGCTATCAAAGAAATATTGTCGCAACTTGTGTAGTTGGAAGAAGAAATTTTTGTTGCAGGCTTTCATCAAAATGTGGAAAAACAAGGGAAGACATTGTGTTGTGATGGTAATCCTTTAATCCTCGTATTGTAGGAATTCTGCATATCAAAAAATAGCTTATGTATCTTCCTCTTTTTCTTCTTTGGCCATAGGAAGATCTAAAAAACAATTAATAGTATTGATAAATGGATCGTGTTTACTATTAGGAGGTATAGTTTCTGGAATTTCTTGTCTACCATCGTTTTGTATATTCGAAGGAGTAGAAGTTAGGCTTTTGAAAATAGAGTAAATCTCATCGAAAGTAAGTGTTTCCCCAAGGTTTAGAGGTGGTTTATTTAAATGAGGTTGATAAGGTCTCCTACGTGGTTACCTTACCTGACCTCTATTTTTTCCCTAGTTATCACCATTTTCCCTCTTGATATCGACCATATCATTGGAAATCCTCTGCAACAACTTCTTCATGTTGTCCATTTCATAAGGGTCTTTATCGAAAGTTGTGGGCTTAGGAACATGCTCTTGCCTTCTCCTAGAAGTAGAAGGTCATTCAACTTATTGGTCTAGATTTTCTTTAAGAGCGTACATGTCCTTTTCTACAAGACAAGCCTCAGTGAAGGCAAGTTGTAGGGTCGTCTTATGAGTACGTTTGACCCACAAAGAAATGGTTGTAGGAAATTCTTATGTAGTATGTTATTAGCAATTCTTCAATAGGGAGGAGTGTAGTAGGAATCTTGGTTTTAAGCAGGAAACCCTATGATTATAATCTTTCAATCCTTCTTTAGGATTTATTCTAAATGATGACAACTCAATGACCAAATCTTTCGGGGTACTATCATCTCCAAAATTTTGGACAAATAATGCTTCGAAATGTTTCCAAGAGTTGATAGAGGCATATTCTAATAAAAAATACAAGGTCAATTCTTTCCCCTTGAAACTATAAGGAAATAACCTACATACAACATCCTCATGAATTACGTTTCTCAGTCTTATATCCTGCATATAGCTCTTAATATGATCTTCTATAGGTATTATGTTGTCTGGATCAAATCTAAGCACCATTTCTCAGGGTTTTTGAATTTTTCTGTAATTGTCCTGGGATCAACACTGCATCTAAATCCAACCATGGTATATTAAGATTGTAAACCATAGGTCCTTCTAGAACTTCCTATTCTTCTAGTAAATTTCCTAATGGGTGTTCTGAATATTCCAAGGAAGACTCCCTGTCTGAGGATTCTTCGGAGGAAGAAGGTGATGAGGGGGGTGTTGTAGGTGGTGAAGCAATGAAAAGGCGAGGTGGATATTCTGGGGGTTAATCGTTCTGACAAAAAAGCCGGTTTGTCTAGACCTGAGGAGCTACTATTTGTTTAGTGGTATTTTGAACACTTTCACTCATAGGAGAATATTGTCCTAGGGATAATGTGTCTATAAGGCTTCGATTGAGTTCGGCTATTTGCTCAATCCTTGTGACTTGGTACTGGTTGTGATATGTCAAATTTTCCAGTGTTAGGGTTCCCTTTGTTGGTGAAACAAAGAGAATTTACGGTGGATTACCAGGAACAGTTTGTACAAAAGAAGTGGGAGGGATGGTTGTCGCATCTTCTACATGTCATGTTGTAGACATAGAATCTTGTATGCAGCTTCTAGTAATGATAGGTGATATATTTGGAGGAGGTTTAGTAGAGTTTAGCTTTGACATATTTCAAAATGGCCCTCCTTCTAGCGCCATTCATTGACGAGCCCGTTGTGTAGGTAGCTAGAAAAATCTATAATGAAGTCAACACAAGGAGATGACCCAGCCAAAGGATTCAAATCATTCTCACGCAGAGTAGACTCTATCCTAAATATATTTGAAATGGATAAATCCTATGGATACGAGGCCTCCACTGGCACAAGTTTTTTATTAGATCTAAAATATCTGTTGTGAGGATAAACTAAGAATGAAAAAATTAAAAGGAGAAATTTCTAGCTAAGTGCTTAAGGACACTTTAACAGGGTAGGTAATGTTTCAAAATAAGTTTGTTGTGAAATATAACAGATGAATTTTTTTTTTCTTAACATGCAAACATGCTGATTAAGATTAATCCTTACATCTATCTTAAGACTAACTCATCAAACAAAAAAGGAAAGTGTTTTGTCCTAAGTATTAGAGATATGCAACAAGCTCAAGAGACAATATTAACTCACAAATCAACATTCATAGATTGATAACCGATTATCAGTGGCATAAAGGCTAATGTACACCAAACAAACACATTTACTTGATACACATTACATATGTCAATTCCAGTACATAAACATCAACACAAGAACCAATCATATCATAAAAGAGATTTGATAATGAGTGAGCCAAAAGGATTAGGATATGAGCTAAAATTCATTAAAAACATTCAATGAATAACCATGGAACATGATATGAGATAACTACAATTTTATTAATCTGCAAAAAATTACAAAATAGTAAAACCACAAACTTCCCTATTATGTTTTAGGTAGTCCTATCTCCTAGATATTCCTTGAGCCTTCTCTGTGAAAATTCTCATGTTTCTACTTGGGAAATTCAATCCTTAAATAAGATTACAAGTTTTACAAGAAAATAAAAAAAATTCCCAAAACATGGGATTACAAATCAAATAGTTTTAGGATTGGACAAGGACAAAATGCCACTTGGCATATAGGTCCATAAGTTCATTGATCTCCTAGAAATGGGCATGCCTCAAGTGGACTTCCATTTTACAAATCTAGGAGGAAATATCCCTTTTTTTAATTTTCTTCCACTCTTTCATGAACACTTGTACTTGAGCTATCGAAGCATGAGGAACTTCGATCCATATCTTGATTTCTTACATCGTGAGCATATTTATTTGATGGATCAATTCCTTTTCATCATCAAAGTGTCGTTCCACCTGTTCCATTTGAAGCTTAGGTGAAGGTTCCTGACTAATAGGATCCAAAATGGGAAGTTCCAAATAGGTTATCAAATTCTCGGCATCAGACCACCTTTTCTCACAAGCTTTCTGTCCTTCATTGATTAGAGTCTCCAATGAGTCATAGATACCCTCCCACATCTCAATAGTAACCTCATTCATTTTATCCTGTAGATTGTCCAAGATCGGTAAGTCATGAGGTTTTTATTTGATATGCTTATGCCAACCTGTTACCTATTTAAAAGTCATAGATGCTGCTCTCATATGATCATGGTGGGATTCGAGGGTTTCAGAATGCTTAGTAAAGTTATCATACAACCTTTGCATCTCATCAAAAAAAGTGTATAGATCTTCCATGGCCTGTCAGAATTCTTGATGCACATTAGAGAGTACCTATTTGAATTCTTATGTTGTAAGACCTAGAAAGGAGGAGACTTTTGAGGCTAGCTGGGCATCCTTCAACTATTGATTGATAAGGATAATTTTTTTTGCTTGCTACATATTCATAACATCTGCATTCCCAAGTTGTTACTTAAGTTTCTCATCTTTCTTTTTCCACTGCTGAACACTTTCTTCATGCATTTTATTTAGCTGGTTCACTTCTTGTTCATGTATCAGCTCCGTTGCTTCCAAGTCTAGTTTGGATTTTTTGCAGTTCTTTTTCTTTATCCACAAGAGCCAAACTTAGTTGTGAAATTGATTCAAAGTTTTCACCTACAAAAACTCCCATGGTAGTCGATGTATCCAATGCCCCTTACTCAACGTCAGTAGTATATGACCTCCAAATAACCTAATTATGGGCAAGAACCTGTTTAGCTGAACTTTCTTTGGCTCTCTTGGTTCCCCTCTTTACCACAACTTTGTCATTTTTTCTCCAATAGTCAGTACATCGTCTTCGATGAAGACCCTCATGGTAATAGAGACATCCCATTCTATTTCCTGGTACATGGTCTTCGACGAAGACCCTCATGGGAATAGAGACATCCCATTCTATTTCCTAAGGAAGTTGTATGCAGAATTTATATTTGGGAAACCTGTGAACTATTTTGATATTTTAGAGTTCCAGGGTGTGAGTCATGGGATTCCCTAAGATAGGGAATGGGATAAAACTGATCCTAACCGTGTGCCACACCCTGTATGCACACCAAAACCCCCTCAGGTATATCCTCCTACGGGTCCCGTGATTGATGATACATAGGAGGCCTTATTCAACTTGGAAGATACATTGCTTCAACATGGGACTATTGTCTAAGGAAATGCAGGTCAAGGGGTTGGCACTTCTGAGGTTGGCCCATTGCACACTCAAGATCCACTTATTAGGTCTCCAGGCCATACTAGAGCTATAGATCACACTTGAGACACATAGGGTTCAGATTGTCGTGTTATTCCATACCCTTGCACAGCGTGGGAGGCATATGCTATGGGTTTGCTTCATAGTTCTGAGATGATGGATTACTTCGATATGTAAATAAAAATCATTATTTACATATTATATTTTGATTTATCTCACAATTTTCAATTGTTTCATAATTTATTTCTATTTAATTATCTAATAATATATGTGAACAAATATACAACTCATGTCCCATGGCACCCCAGATTCGCATAGTCCGACGATTGATGTTGATAACATTCATGCAGTGGTCAATGCTGCATATGGTTTTGGTGCTTCACCATTAGCTGTAAGAACTTTACTTTTTAATTTGTCATCGTTATTTACATATTTATAGTATATATTGCAAAATTCAATACGTCCTAATCTAGATACAATATGTTCTATGTAGGGAGGGCGGGATGAGTTTTTGGAATCCTAGCCAAGTCCCTCGCATGTAGAGGAAGATTCCTAGACACAGGTATTATTTGAATTATGCTTTTAATAATTCAACATGTATGATTTTAATTATTATAAATTTTCTAATTGTATCTTTATGTTTTTTTATATAGCATTATATCTATGCTAGGCAAATGACCTTTTTGATTGGTGGCCGACCTCTGCCCCCCTTAGGTACATGTATGTTTCTCTTTCTTTGAAAAAATCATTTTTCATCCATGTTGTATATGTCTCATTTTCTTTGTATTATCTGACATTTATATATGTTACTTTATGCAGGAATATATAGAGGCATCAATGCTTGAAGAGCACCAAATTGATGTTTTTGGTGACCCACCTCTGTCGCCCCCCCCCCAGGTAAGTGTATGTCTCACTTTCTTTGGAAAAATCATTGTTCGTCCATGTAGTATACGTCTAGTTTTCTTTGTATTTGCTGACATTGACATATGTTACGTTATGCATGAATCTAGTGAGTCAGTGGTGCTTGAAGACCACCAAATACAAGTTGTTGGTGACCCACCTCTCCCCCCTTGCTAGGTACACGTATGTTTCACTTTCTTTGAAAACATCATTTTCCATCCATGTAGTATATGTCTCGTTTTATTTTTATTATTTGACATTGACATATGTTACTTTATGCAAGATTCTGGTGAGGTAGCGGTGCTTGAAGAGCACCAAATCGATGTTGTTGGTGACCCACCTCTGACCCCCCACCAGGTATGTTTATGTATCACTTTCTTTTAATTATTCTTTTAATGATTCAACATGTACCTTTTTAATTATTTGAAATTGTCTAATTGTATCTTTATGCTTTTTTACTTAGGAACACAATTTTGATTATGTTTTCCACTGAGAGGACTTCTTTGCGAATGCATATGCTAATACTTTTATCCCGTTGTCAGTTGTTCCACCCACTGGTTACACACCTCTTCACGACCCCTAGGTATATTTATATATTACTTATATTGCTTATATTTCTTTTTGTACATGCAAGTATCTTTTTCCTTGTTGCTGATATGTTGACATTGACATATATATTATTTTATGCAACTTGATAGTGAGAGAGTGGTGCTTGAAGAGCACCCAATCGGGGTTATCACTCACCCACCTCTCCCCCCCCCAAGGTACATGTATGTCTCACTTTCTTTGAAAAATTCATTGGCCCTCCATGTAATATAGTTTTATTTGTACATGCAAGTATGTTTTTGGTGCAGCCATTGATTTGCTGAAATTGACATATATATTCTTTTATGTGGCTTGATAGTTAGCAAGTGGTGCTTGAAGAGAACCCAATCAGGGTCGCTGCTAGTGAGGCACCATCACTTACACCATGACCCACCATAAATTACTCACATATAGTAAGTAAAAATGTTAAATTGGTTTGGAATTTTAACAAATGTACATAGAATTTTTATAGGTTGGTAAACTAACTTACAAATTTTGGTTTTTTTGCAGTCTCCACAAATGAAATCTGTCCCTCTTGTTTAGCATTAGGGATCACCACTTTGCAGCCGGAAAAGAAAGATAGACTTCTCACAAGACATTGACAGTGGCAGTGAAATGAGGAATAAATAGAATCAATGTATAGGGGGAATACACACATGTAACGTTTTGTTTCTATACACATAGATGTACATTTTGATCCACTATTTTGTATTATGGCCATGGCATGCCAATTTTTAAAACATTATATGTACATATAATATAAATCAAGGTTCAAATTTATATATATGGTTGACTTGATTTTGGAACATGATATTTATTATATGCTTTTCAGATATGTTTACCTATGTATTTCATTAAGTATGTGTTTAATTAAAATGATAATTTGCGATTCACCTATGTGATATTATGATATTATAGACCTTATAATAACATATCCTACTAACTATTTGAAGATCTCCAATACTTCAAGGAAGAATTTATGACTCATCCAACTAAGATCAAGTAACCATTAAGTAATCCATGGGAGATAATCACTAGATAAACACCATGGGAGATAATCACTAGACACCACATCATAAGTTGTTGAGGACATCCTACAAAGATAATCAAAAATTCCTACAAGACAAATACAAATGAATTGTATCTATGAAAATCAGAAAGATATATAACTTCAGAAATCCATCCTTAATGAAATACCAAGACCATGGTTTAATTAACAACCCATGTAGGGATATCATCAAATTTTTAACATCATAACCATACAATACACTACCTAAATTCCATACACTAACATCATAACATGATAACATCATAGCCATACCACTAACATCATAACATCATTCATGTGTTTCTACTTCTATGTCATGCATCCATGTGAACTTCCACTCGTGATTCCTGTTCAACCCTATTCATTTTGTTTCATGTATGTGCATAGCCTAGGTATATGTCCTTTTGGTTTCTACTTAAATGATACTAAACAATCTAATGATCTAAACCTAAAGAGTTCATGAAACCCTAGTTATATCATAATCATACCATACACTACCTATATTCCATACACTAACATCATAACATCGTAACACTAACATCATAACATCATAGCCATACCACTAACATCATACCATGCCATACTATACTAACATCATCCCATACACTAACATCATAACATCATAACCATACCATACACCATCCTAGGCTACCCTAGAACCTTACCCTACCATCTTTACCTCAAACTACAAATTCTGAGATTAAATCATTTATTTACTGTGGATTATTAAACAAAATCTAAAGTTTGTTAAAACAATTATTGCTTATTATGAAGGTGCATTTATTGTACATAAAGGGTAAATCATAAGTCCATCGAATATCATACATTGGTGCTTGAAACTTGCTACAAAACACATACAAATCTGAACTCTATACTGATGATTTCAATTGACAATGGGATTAAATTGTTCACATAAGTATCTTAATTTTTCCCTATTCATTTTGTTTCATGTATGTGCATATCCTAGGTATATGGTCATAAAACCCTAGTTCCATCTCATAACTTCTCAACCCTAGTTATAGCATGCAATTTGTAGTTCATGAAACCCTAGTTGGTTTTCAATTTGTACATGTACATGTGTTTCTAGTTCCATCTCATAACTTCTCAACCCTAGTTATAGCATGCAATTTGTAGTTCATGAAACCCTAGTTGGTTTTCAATTTGTACATGTACATGTGTTTCTAGTTCCATCTCATAACTTCTCAACCCTAGTTATAGCATGCAATTTGTAGTTCATGAAACCCTAGTTGGTTTTCAATTTGTACATGTACATGTGTTTCTAGTTCCATCTCATAACTTCTCAACCCTAGTTATAGCATGCAATTTGTAGTTCATGAAACCCTAGTTGGTTTTCAATTTGTACATGTACATGTGTTTCTAGTTCCATCTCATAACTTCTCAACCCTAGTTATAGCATGCAATTTGTAGTTCATGAAACCCTAGTTGGTTTTCAATTTGTACATGTACATGTGTTTCTAGTTCCATCTCATAACTTCTCAACCCTAGTTATAGCATGCAATTTGTAGTTCATGAAACCCTAGTTGGTTTTCAATTTGTACATGTACATGTGTTTCTAGTTCCATCTCATAACTTCTCAACCCTAGTTATAGCATGCAATTTGTAGTTCATGAAACCCTAGTTGGTTTTCAATTTGTACATGTACATGTGTTTCTAGTTCCATCTCATAACCTGTAAAGAGCTCATAAAACCCTAGTTCCATCTCATAACTTATAAATAGGTCATAAAACCAATCTAATGATATAAACCTAAAGAGGTCATATAAATCTTAGTTGGTTTTTCTTGTTATTCATTTACATGTGTTTCTACTTCTAAGTCATGTGTGCATGTGAACTTGCACTTGTAATCCATGTTCAACCCTATTCATTTTGTTTCATGTATGTGCATAGTCTAGTTATATGGCCTTTTGGTTTCTACTTAAATGATACTAACCAATCTAATTTGATCTTCAAACCTAAATAGGTCAAAAACCTTAGTTGCATCTCATAACTTCTCAACCCTAGTTATAGCATGCAATTTGTAGTTCATGAAACCCTAGTTGGTTTTCAATTTGTACATGTACATGTGTTTCTAGTTCCATCTCATAACCTGTAAAGAGCTCATAAAACCCTAGTTCCATCTCATAACTTATAAATAGGTCATAAAACCAATCTAATGATATAAACCTAAAGAGGTCATATAAATCTTAGTTGGTTTTTCTTGTTATTCATTTACATGTGTTTCTACTTCTAAGTCATGTGTGCATGTGAACTTGCACTTGTAATCCATGTTCAACCCTATTCATTTTGTTTCATGTATGTGCATAGTCTAGTTATATGGCCTTTTGGTTTCTACTTAAATGATACTAACCAATCTAATTTGATCTTCAAACCTAAATAGGTCAAAAACCTTAGTTGCATCTCATAACTTCTCAACCCTAGTTATAGCATGCAATTTGTAGTTCATGAAACCCTAGTTGGTTTTCAATTTGTACATGTACATGTGTTTCTAGTTCCATCTCATAACTTGTAAAGAGGTCATAAAACCCTAGTTCGATCTCATAACTTGTAAATAGGTCATAAAACGAATCTAATGATATAAACCTAAAGAGGTCATATAAACCCTAGCTGGTTTTGTTTGTTATTCATGTGCATGTGTTTCTACTTCTAAGTCATGCATGCATGCGAACTTCCACTTCTGATCCATGTTCAACTCTATTCATTTGGTTTCATGTATGTGCATAGCATAGGTATATGGCCTTTTGGTTTCTACTTAATTGATACTAACCAATCTAATTTTATCTTCAAACCTAAAGAGGTCATAAAACCCTAGTTCCATCTCATCAATTCTCAACCATAGTTATAGCATGCAATTTGTAATTCATGAAACCCTAGTTGGTTTTCAATTTGTACATGTAAATGTGTTTCTAGTTCCATCACATAACTTGTAAATAGGTCATAAAACCCTATTTACATCTCATAACTTGTAAATAGGTCATAAAACCAATCTAATGGTATAAACCTAAAGAGGTCATATAAACCTTAGTTAATTTTGCTTGTTATTCATGTACATGTGTTTCTACTTCTAAGTCATGCATGCATGTGAACTTCCACTTGTGATCCATGTTCAACCCTATTCATTTTGTTTCATGTATGTGCATATCCTAGGTATATGGATTTTTGGTTTCTACTTCAATGATACTAACCAATCTAATTTTATCTTCAAACCTAAAGATGTCATAAAACCCTAGTTCTGTCTCATAACTTCTCAACCCTAGTTATAGCATGTAATTTGTCTCAATTTGTGAACCCTAGTTTGTAGTTCTATGTCTCAATTTGTGAACCCTAGGTTCATTATGTAGGTTGTTGGATTATATTTTAGTATGAGAATAATATGTCCTATGATCTCTATGATGATATGGGAACCCTACCAACATAGGAATGGTCGAGGATTTTGCAGAGTTGACCCAACAATGCAAGAGTTGCATTGAAGGAAACTGATCAAAACCCTAGTTTACAAAATCAGTGCACAATGAATTAATTGGGCCATGAAAAAAAGAGGGAGAGGGCCACCTAGAAGTAATCACATTTCAGAAGACCAACAGTTCTTCGATCTGACCTTCAGTTTACGAGTTATGTTGAGTTGAAAGCTGCATGAAAATGTCATTCAGGGACACTTGGTAACTTTCAGTCACAAGGTATTCACTTAGTGAAACCATGTCATAGTGTTAGAATAATCAACCCATATTTTACCCACTTAGACATTAATTTTAACTATTTTTGTCTTATTAGCCTAGTTCATGTGTCCCACCTTATGCAAGTTGTCTCTTACCTATCCATAGTGGTCAAACTTGCCTTATTTGACTCATATAGCGCATAGGAAATCCCAAGGAATCAAATCTACTTTATTCCTGGCCTCCTAGGTGCCCTTATGCTTTTTCTACTTTATTCCCTGCTTTTTCAGTGTTTTAAGGCAAATGGAAAAGCTACACTAGGTGAGGTGAACTAGTTTTTTGTCCTCTTCATCCTCCACTCTTGTCTCCTTGCAAAAGAATGTATGAGATACCATTCCACCACTCTTTATCTTACCTAATCCATTTTGCAAATTCGTGAGCTCCATGACAGATTTGGGATCAACTTTTTACACCTATGGCGGATTTGCTTATTTTTAGTAAGCCTGCTTTATGCTAGATTTGAATTGATCCTCATGCATTTGAATCCCTGATGTATGTTATTTATTTAGCAACCTATTATGTTACAAGGTTGGCTATTGTACACTGAGTTAATACAGTTTAGTGTTCAGCTCCAATTTTAGTCTCTTTTGTGAATGATTTTACATGATCAATTGTTAATTGTTGTGAGTAAAATTAATCTATCACTGGGTTCAATTTCCACATGGTATTAGAGCCATTGTATATCTATTTCTCTCCTTAAAAATTGTTTTGCAGGTTTGACATCAATGACTGGAAGCCTTCTGCTGACAGCCGGGACATATTTTCTAAGCTATGGATCAATCACAGAAAAATATCTCGACTCCCTTCAATTTCTTTGAATGGAAAGTAGAGATGGAGATAATGTTGAGAGTGAAAGGACTCTACAGGGTGACTATGGCAACAGAAGCAGAGCCCATTGCAGCTGCAGAGAAGATAAAATGGCACAACAGGAGGGATGAGGCTTATGGTCTCCTGTGTCTGAGTATTTCCAGAGACCTCCTTTTCCATCTTGATGGATTGACATCACCGAATGAAGTATGGGAGAAGCTTTCTGATCTTTTTGGAAAGACAGATGAGATGAGGGGACATCAAATTGAAAATGAGCTGATTTCTCTGAGTCCAAATAGCTTTCAATCCCTGCAGCTATATTTCTCCAAGTTCAAAGCACTTGTTTTGCAACTGAAACAGTGTGGGATCGAAAAGAAGGATGATCAGCTCATTCTAGCCATTCTCTCAAAGCTAGTCCCTAACTACTCAGTGTTTGTTTCGACCTTCTATGCCACAAAACTAACAACTCGAACCTGGAATATGCCTAGCCTTACAGATTTCATGGAATCCCTCACACAAGAACAGGACAAGCTGGTGATGATGGGCACCATCAAACCATCCAAAGATCAAGCTCTGATTGCTAGAGATTCGAAGGTGGATTCAAAAAGCAAAAAGAAAGCTAAAAATCCACCTGAGCAAAAGAGAGACAAGAAACAGTCTCCGGAGGAGCCACAAGGTTCCAAGAAGAACTACCAGAAGAAGAAAAACAAAGGAGAAATGAGCAAGTGTGCATACTGCAATAAGGGAAATCACACTAAAAGCTCTTGTATAAAGAAGCAAATAGACATGCTGACCCAACTCCTGGAGAAGAATGGCATCTCCCTTCCAGAAAGCTCAAAGAAGAGAGAAGGAGGATCAATTTCAGATGACAGAGAGAGAGAGTTCATGCATTGGTTGCTGGCACATCAAGCTCACCCAGTTTTATCATTGATTCTGGAGCTTCAAGACACATAATTTCGACCAATGAGGCCTTCTCCTCACTTGATATGTCTAAAGTACCACCTATAGTACTGGGAGATGACTCTCTCACTAAAAGTTTGGACAAAGGGAGGATTGATCTTGATCATGGTCAGTTCAGCAGTGTCTTGTATGTGCCTGGTCTTGCCTCCAACCTCTTGTCAGTGTACTAGATGACCCACACTAGGTCTCCTAAGAAAGTCATATTCTCCCCTGATGAAGTTGAGATCACAGAGATCTCAAGTGGTAGAGTCATTACAAAAGGAGTTGCAAATCATGCTCAAAAGGTATATAGGTACTCAAACCCCTCTGCTCTTCTGATTCATGCTAATGAAGCCAGCAAGCTTTGGCATGAAAGATTTGGCCACCTAAATTACAAGTATCTTTCTGATCTTAGTGAAAAAGAGATGGTCATAGGGTTTCCCAAGATAAAATTTTCCAAAAGAGTCTGTCAAGGTTGTATCCTAGGAAAACACCCAGAGCACAAATTTAAGAGAGCTAGTCATGAGAGAACCTCTGCACCCCTCGAGCTGATCCACAGTGATGTTGCTGGCCCATTCCCTCATATGTCCATGATTCAGGAAAAATATGCATTGACGTTCATTGATGACTTTTCCAGGTATTGCTGGGTTCACTTCCTGAAACACAAGTCTGAAGTTTTTGGCCTATTCAAAGTCTTTAAGGCTTTGGTTGAGAACCAGTCTGGAAGGAAACTCAAGGCCCTCAGATCTGACAATGGTGGTGAGTATGTCAAGTCTGAGTTTATTAATTATTTTTCAGATGTAGGTATTCAGATGTAGCATTCTATCCCTTACACACCACAGCAAAATGGTGTTGCTGAGAGGAAGAACAGATCACTGAAGGAGATGGCAACATGCATGATGGAGGGAAAAATTTTTCCACCAAAGTACTGGGACGAAGCTATCAATTGTGTAGCCTATATTTAGAATAGGGTGCCTCATAAACATCTTGATGGTATGACTCCCTTTGAAGCATGGAGTGGGCACAAGCCAGATGTGACCCATTTTAGGATTTTTGGCTCAAAGGCTTGGGCTAGAATTCCAACAGAGAAGAGGAAGGCTTTGCAGCCCCAAATCCAAGAGTGTCTTTTTGTTGGATACTCTGAAGATTCAAAAGGGTACAAACTGATAAATTTGAGCACAAACAAATCCTTCATCGAAAGGTGTGTTCAGTTTGAAGAAGAACCCCTTGCAGCAGTGGAAGTTGGAGCAGCCTCTTCTCCACCTAAACCTCAAGAAGTAATTAAAGAGTTTTTTGAACATGATGATTCTGATTTGTCTAATGGATATGAGTTTATTTCAGACCCTAACATCCCTACAAGGCCAAAATGGGAATCCAAGACACTACATGCAGCAAGAGAGCTAGCTGGGGATCCCAATGACCCAAGGAGGACTAGATCTCAGTTTGAGAGTGGTCTGTGCATGAAGGATCCTATGTTTTCTAAAAAATGCTATTTGATGGTGGAGTCTGATCCTCAAACATATAAAGAAGCAGCAGGAGATCCAAGATGGAAAACATCCATGAAGGAGGAGTTCAGCTCACTCCAGAAGAGCAACACATGGGAGCTAGTGGATCTTCCTCCAGGGAGAAAGTTAGTCCAGTGTAAGTGGGTCTATAAGACCAAATTTTCTGCTGATGGTTCACCACTGAAGTACAAGGCTAGATTGGTAGCCAAGGTCTACTCACAGG
>LPNX010952542.1:234376-246805 GCA_001517045.1 Pseudotsuga menziesii | reverse complement strand
CCATTGCACTCTCATCTATAGAAGCAGAGTACAGAGGAGTTGTTAATGCAGCAACTCAATGTTTATGGTTGCAGGGTTTACTTGGAGAGTGTGGATTCGAACCAAAGTGCTCAACTACCATCTACTGTGATAACCAGAGTACCATTCGAATCTACAAAGATCCAGTTCAGAAGTAGAGAACCAGACACATTGAGATCCATATGCACTAAATCAGAGAACTTGTGCATGATGGCACCATTCACCTACTCTTATGTTCATCTTCAGAACAAGTAGCTGATATCTTCACCAAAGCATTTTGTGAGAAGACCTTCAGCAATATCAAATCACTGCTGGGGATTGCTGATGATGCTATGAAGCATGAGTGAAGAAAAAATTTCCAAATTTTGTTTACAGTCCATGTTTAAGGGAGGATTTTCCCAAGTTGGTTTTGCCTCTTTCCTTGTTTAAATGGACATGCAGTATGTAAAGGGTGACTAAGACTTGTTGCTATGCCCTATAATTTTCTAATATATTACTCATAATTCAGGCTTAAGGGGGGGTGTTATAATAATCAACCCATAGTTTACCCACTTAGACATTAATTTTAACTATTTTTGTCTTATTAGCCTAGTTCATGTGTCCCACCTTGTGCAAGTTGTCTCTTACCTATCCATAGTGTTAAAACTTGCCTTATTTGACTCATGTAGCGCATGGGAAATCCCAAGGAATCAAATCTGCTTTATTCCTGGCCTCCTAGGCGCCCTTCTGCTTTTTCTGCTTTCTTCCCTGCTTTTTCAGTGTTTTAAGGCAAATGGAAAAGCTAGACTAGGTGAGGTGAACTAGTTTTTCTTCCTCTTCATCCTCCACTCTTTTCTCCTTGCAAAACCATGTATGAGCTACCATTCCACCACTCTTTAGCTTGCCTAAGCCATTTTGCCAATTCGTGAGCTCCATGACAGATTTGGGATCGACTTTTTACACCTATGGGGGATTTGCTTATTTTTATTAATCATGCTTTATGCTAGATTCGAATTGCTCCTCATGCATTCAAATCCCTGATGTATGTTATTTATTCAGGAACCTATTATGTTACAGGGTTGGCTATTGTACACTGAGTTAATACAGTGTAGTGTTCAGCTCCAATTTTAGTCTCTTTTGTAAGTGATTTTGCATGATCAATTATTAATTGTTGTGAGTAAAATTAATCTATCACTGGGTTCAATTTCCACACATAGAACCTTCGTTCATTGTATATTAAAGAATACACCTAATTTCACTAGATATTGATAATTACTTACAAAAATCATTTTGTTGAGCCCTCCTCCCAATATATTTTTCCAATTAAAAAAACCTTATTTTTAAAATATATTCCTTGTTTTACTAGAAGCCCCTCTTTATACCCTGCTAATACCTATAACCCCCCCCCCCCCATACCCTATTCCCTCCCCCCTCAATACCTACAATATATTGACCTTATTTTTCACAATTAAAAATCCCCTTTATGAATGAACGTGATAAGATATTGCTCAACAAGGTAAATCCAATGTACTTTTGGGCTAGGAGCGAAAAACCAAATAGAGAAGCAAAATTGCATGTCATTGGCTTCTGCAAGTCTGTATGGGAAAGGCCAATATGGGAACCCTACCAACACAAGCACGATCAATGGTTTTCATGTGTTGACCCACCAATGCTAGAGTTTCATTGAAGAAAATTGAGAAAAACCCTAGTTTACGAAATCAATGCACAATGAATTCACCGGGCCTTGAAAACATGAGGGAGAGGGACACCTAGAGGTAATCGCATGACAGGAGACCAACGCAATCGATGGTTCATTGATCTGACATCTATTTTTTGACTTATGTTGATTTGAAATTCGCATGAAAATGTAGTTCAAGGACACTTGGTGACTTTCGGTTCTGGAGCGAAAAACCAAATGGAACAGCAAAATTGCATGATGTTGGCTCCTACAAGTCTATATGGGCAAGGACGATATGGGAACCCTACCAACATAGGCATGGTCCATGGTTTTGCAGATTTTACCCACCAATGCAAGAGTTTCAAGAGTTGACCCAACAACGTTATTAAATGTACATTAATATAAAAAACATCAAAAAAAATAAAATTGTAACAACTCCAGACCATGTTATTTTCCGATTTCTATTTGTTGGTGCCTAAAGACAACAGGTTGTTCTTGGTGCCTCCAATAGGCCATAGATGGTGTTTGTATCCTATGCACATGAAAGGCTAAACATTAGTACTCTTGTAAGAAAATAAAGAGAACTCAATGAAAATGCACAAACATGATTTATAGTTAACTCACTTGAGGTTGTAGGATCGTGTTTATAGTGTCTAGTATCCTATGAATAGTATTATTTCTGTGAATGGGATCCGTCGATCACAGGTTTATTAAATTGGGAATAAACTAAGGCTAAATAATTGAAATTGTGCTTCAGTATGCACTTTAAAGTTTAAATAACGCACCTGACAATCTAGTAACCCTTGAAAATGCACTCACTTGATTAGGCCATCTAGATCATCTCTCCTGCCGATGGTGTCCATTAATATTTTTTTCTCTATATGAGATAGAAAGTATCGTACATGTGACCTATTTTTGTTTGAAAGTGTGCGCAACTTGATGTTTATACCAACTACTAGGTTGGTGAAGTGGTATACAATAGCTCATGGTCTATAATACTGATATACATACTCACCCTTTCATTTCTATTGTGCTGCTAGTGTCAAGTACTCCCCTTTTCTAAGCATTGAGCCAGTTAGGAATTCAATATTTTCATCATCTGTAACAGGTTCGAGAATGGTTTGTTTCCCCTCTAAGCAATGTTCCAACCAATAGTTAGAACCCCATTTATTATTTTTTGGGGCAACCACTGCATATATCTGACCTGTGAAAGGAGATAGGTCGAGTTAACAATACATTTTTTAAATAAGGTCTTGCATTTCTAATTTCTACAAAAATTAAATTATACTTATGCCGAGTTAACAATACATAAATTAAATTTCTAATTTAGGTAAAACTACTTTACTTTTGTGTACCTGCTTGTATGAGATCCGATATGTGATCATAGTCTGTAGAAATATGTGTTTGATCATCGTCCAAATGGTCTATTTCATTAACCCCCTTCAAATTGGTGCCAAGTGTCACTTGATCCCATGTATCAAATGTGTCTGTATACTCACAATCATCCCATTCATCAATGCTATAGGAACTGCAAAAGCAAGTCTTCAATCTTGTCCAAATTTGTAGGGCCGGGTTGTCTAAGCTTCTTCTTGAATGAAATTGTCGAGTTCCATGCACTATGTTCACCTAATGTGTTTGGGATTGGTCCACATTTGTCACCTCACAGAATATTCTCCACACTAGGTGTTTCCTTTTTGTTTGTTCTCCCATGAAAAATGCACACCATTTCACTATAGATGCAGCGTCTTGAAGGCAAGCACGTGCAAACTTCATCTCTTCCCTTCGAAGAGAAGTTTTAATGCATGCACCAGCACCATTGTGCTATCCTTTTCCATGACCAATTTCAAAGTAGTTCCATATATGTGGTACCTTGTATTTTATGTGCAACAAACACAACCATTGAAATACACATGCATTCTTGAACTATCTAGCACAACCATATGACCAAACCAAATGACGATAAAGTGGTATATCCATACCTATCACATGATCATAGAATAATTTAAAGCAATTTTGCACGTAATGGATGTCATGGGTCTGATCGTCACTTATGTAGAAGTGACTTTCTTTTAGTATCACACGCTTCTCTTCATTGCTATTTGGCCCATGTCGATACGTGATATGGACCATTATGCTCACCTGCTCTAAGTGATAGTATTAACTTTGTATTTCATTTTGTGGTTGTAGGGTGGAATTTTCCACAAAGTCAACCACTGATTGTATTGTTCCGAGAGGGAAGGTGTCTTGGTATATTCTGAATTTCTCATCTTGCCACCGTGCCATATCGACATGTTGAATGTACTGTTAGATGTTTCCATGAAACTCTGAAATAAAATCACATACTTGCACCTAGTGTAAAAAAATCAACAATGTTATAAAAACAACATAAAAAGATGTACATGAAGTCACCAACTTAATGTACATGAAGTTACTTGTGAAGTTACCAATTTAATCTTCTTTCTTTCTTTCCCATCATGTAGCTAATATGTCTCATACTAATAGTTCTACTTCTTGACAATTGCATTCCTAAATGCTTGATCTTCACTCTCATGGATGCAATCGAACCATAATGATATCCCACCACAATTGTTGCAGGAACCCTCTACACATTGTTTTAAGTAATGTGTCATCCCATCTTGCCTCTGACACATTATGCTATGGATGAAATATCTGAATGACATTGGCGGTAGTGTACTTGAGCATTCCTGCACATGGTTATGATGCAAAAAACTACGTATATATGCAAATGTATGATAATATAGATCAAACTCTATGTGGTATCTACAACAACAAGTGTTCCAGATGGTATTGATTCTAACATACCAAGGCTTGCATTTTTCAAAAGATATTTTCCCGAGCCTTAGCTCTACATGGGAAACTTTAGACATCTTGACCAATTGAGTTTGTGTCATGTCAAGATAATGTTTAATATGAGGTTCATTTTTCATAGAACCTGTTGAGGCCTGGAAAATCGCAGGCGGCAACAGTAAGGGATTCTCCCCAATCAACGTTCCCAATTAGCCCGTTGACTGTTTGGAATAGGGAATCCGTCCGGTTTACGGTCCGGCTACCGTAGGTCAAGTAACAAACAAAGGCTTTACCGGTTGCAGCCCGGCCCACCGAGTTTTTGTATTTTGAGTTAAAAGAATGATATGCACATGCCTAACTAAATGCAGGCTGGTAAAAAACAAGGAGCGGTCACAAAGTGATGCGCAGGTTCTTGCCTTTCGTCTTGCTCACAAGCATTCAACCGGATACAAAAGAAATAAGCTAACTATCTACACTATCCCTAGGGAGCATGGTTATCATTTTGGCTGAGCAATACATTATCACATAAAGTAAGAAAAATCACAGATAGCTGATACTTCTCCTAAAGCACATGAACGCTTACAAATATTCAAATAACCAGATAACCGGTCATTCTATAACAACATTTATTGCTCTTAGTGGAAATATATCCCAGAAAAAACTACTGAAGAACATTTAACAAGAACGTAGGTTCAAAACATCGAATATTCTTATAGCAAATGAAATACAGCTGAAAACGAAATAGTTCCTCTTCAACATTATTCATCGAATTACATTGGTACATTCCACTTCTTTACTCTCTCCAGCAGACAAAATTGCAGTTCACTTAGCAAAACGAAGTAGTTCCTCTTACAAGCCAACAATTACAAAATTTTCTAAGGGAAAAAGCCTCCTTTCAGTCTTCATTCCCCGTATTTAAATTACAGCTGCTGCCCCTTGGGTCGCCCTCAGCATGTGACCTTTCAGCGCCCTCGACGATTCAGCTTCCTATCTGGTCCTTATGTTTTTTCCAATCATTTTTTCTAAGCGTTTACCTTCAGACAGCAATTGCCGAAACGGCCTCATCGGTGCCCCTGACATTCCTCTGCGTTGTCCTTTTCTTCGCTACAAGTAACTTCAGCGATCTAGGGGATGCTTCCTGCAAACGACTTTGATGCATTATCCACCAATCGAAATATTAAGCATTGAAACAAATTTTTTTTTTTNCTTCGCTACAAGTAACTTCAGCGATCTAGGGGATGCTTCCTGCAAACGACTTTGATGCATTATCCACCAATCGAAATATTAAGCATTGAAACAAATTTTTTTTTTAACCATAATGATGAATCTACAATGGGATGGCCTGGTTCATCTGGGCAGGGCTCGCATAATCTTGGAGGAATCGGCGGCCGGATGACACCCAGATTGGACGGGATGAAGCTTCTGTACCGGATGGAGAAAGGCTCCAGGAGCCGCAACGTCAGAGGGGCATAAGAAGTGGGCGGATAACAACATGGGCGACAAAGGCAATTGGACGTCGGAGAGGAGGGTATGCTCCACCACCCGCAACGGTGGATGATGCAAGGGTTGAGCGACGTGGGCGGGAGAAAAGGGCAATGAGTCGAACGTTGGGTGAAACTATAATCGGGCGCTGACTTTATCCTCCCGGCCGCAATGGCTGATGATGCAAGGGTTGAGCGACGAGGGCGGGAGAAAAGGGAAATGAGTCGAACGTTGGGTGAAACTATAATCGGGCACTGACTTTATCCTCCCGGCCGCAACGGCGGACAATGAGAAACTTAGGAGCAAGCAATCGGATCAAACGAATCAGGCGTCGGATGAAACTTCAATCGGGTGGACAGTTTGATCAAGGAGCCGCAACGGAGGGCGAGTTTGGGCTCAGCATCTTCCGGAAGAGGCTTGATCCAGAGAGAAAATGACAGCGCTAAGGCCCAATTGTGGCCAAAAAATCAAACTTCTTCGTTAAGGAAATTTTTCATGCTTTATGGGTATTAAAATAGACCGTGCAACTCAAACAAAACTAGCCGAAGCAAACAAAAAAGGTGGACATTCAAATTTAAAACGAACAGCTATGCTCGAGGGTGGCAAGATTTTAACAATCAATCCAAGCAAATAATGATGAGGAGGGGTCCCAGAGTTTAAGTGAAAAACTAAAATCGGGGAGAAAGGTTGTGGCAGCAACAACTGGCGATTCCTAATGAACCTAGATCTCTGGGTGATTTCTTCCTTGAATAGCAGACTGTCCTACAACAAATGTATCCATTGAACTTTTCCAGCTATACAGATTTCTCGATAAGAGAAGTGTGTACCTCGATCATTGACATTGGTCCAATTCGGACGATGAGACAAGATTTTCGAGTCTGGATAACTCTGCTGAGGCCAAAATATGGGTTCATTATTAATTTTGTTTTCCAAGGGCTAACGACATTGAACACCACAGGATTGTAGCAGGTGATGAACATAAACGTTCATTTGTTCCTCATTCCCATGCCATCGTAGCAGCTTTTGTACTTTTCGGATTTTGTACTTTTTTGGATAAGAGTCTCCATGCATGCCTTTCTTACTGAATTTTAATTCAGGATCCTCTATCCCATAGTGCCCTTTTGTGTGAGTGATGTGCTTAAGGTTTCAACTCATGGACGGAGAGGATCATTGGCAAATTAGTACTTTATGATCTGGATTTAGCTTTGGAGCATGATGTTTTTATAAGAATTCTGACTCTTATCTGCCTTCTGGCATTTATTTCCTGGCATGGGATCATTTAGATTTAGCACCCTGTTCATCTTGCTCTTCTTCGTGGGTCCCCTGTCATCGCCCCTTAGATTCTAAGTGTAAAGTGCGCGGAGCCTCAGCATAGTATTCTAGACTTTTGAATCTGATTGACCTTACAGGGGGTTAAGCAGGACCTCAATGCACACAAATATTTCGAGAAACTATTTGGTGGAAGAAATTCATAGGGAAAACCACAGTCTAACTATTCAACGAATGTTTACCATTTCCAGAAATTTGGGGTTCCCCACATAAACACGAGTTAACCACCTTTATTGAAAACAAAGACTCACTTAAAACAAAAGAAAGCATAACTCAACACAGTTTATTTATGTACAAGTTAGAAATCTCAAAAACAACTTAAGAAAAATAAGGTTTGAGGACCAGACCATTAACTGGCAGGTTCTCCTCCCATCCCTGTAAATCCTGTAACATATAGGTAGCAGGGCCAAGTTTAGAGGTGATTTGAAACGGACCTACCCATAACTGCTGGAACTTAGTGTGCTTCCCTTTCTCATCATGGGGATGATCCCATTTTAGGACAAGGTCCCCTACTCCCAAGTCCTTCTTCCCGGCTTTGTGCTTGTCAAACCATCTTTTCACTACCTCCTGCTGCTGTTGGAAACGTTCTCTAGCTTTGGATCTGGCCTCTTCTGCTTTCAGAAGATTGTATATTCTTACTTGGAGAACTTCATCATCCGACCCCCTAGACTCTTGAGCTAGTATGGAAGACGGGAGCAGGATGTTGGGGGGAAGGATGGCCTCCTTTCCGTACACAAGGGTAAAGGGTGACACTCCTATGGCAGACTTAGGGGTAACTCTATCATCCCACAGGGCATTGGGTAAGGTTGAGTGCCAACTTCGCTAGTTTTCTATGACGGTCTTCTTCAGGATTCTAATGAGGTTTTTATTGGAGGATTCAGCCAGGCCATTCCCTTGTGGATAATAGTTAGCAGAATAGTGTAATTTAATCCCTTTCTCATGAGCAAATGCAGTAATATTAATGGATGAAAAGTATTTAGCATTATCAAAAACTAACGAACTTGGAACCCCAAACCTGGTCATGATATGGTCTTATAGAAAATTGATGACTTCGTCTTCATTTATCTTGCGCAATGGAGTAGCTTCGACCCAGCGGGTGAAATAATCAGTTGCAGTAAGAATATACTTGTGTAGCGGGGAGGAATTTGGCTTTATTTCTCCAATGACGTCTATTCCCCACTGCTCGAAAGGCTCAGTGATCATTACAGGCTTTAGAGGTGCTGCAGCTCTCGGTTGTCTTCCACCACATCTTTGGCAAGTATCACATTTTCTGACGTGCGCATGTGCATCCCTGAAGAGTGTTGGCCAATAGTAACCAGCCCTAAGGATTTTGTGGGTTGTAGTGTCTCCTGAATAATGTCCGCCGGCCGGACCATCGTGTAATTCAGACATTGCTTTCTCAGCGTCTTCCTTTTCCAGACATCTTAGAAGGACTCCATCATAGTTTCTTCTGAATAATATGCCTTCTATGAGTTGGTAGGAAGCTGAATTTAGATGCAAAGATCTTCTTTGTTTGGAATTTCCAATGTTCAGGCAATACCCCTGACTGCAGGTAATGTACAAGGTCTCTATACCAAGATTCAGGAGCTGTGAATAAAGGACAAACATCCATTACATGCAATTCAGCTTCATTATCCCATGCCTGTTCTTCGCCATTACTACTTTCAGTCATCAGCTTGCATAGCCCCTGACCTTTCACTATGGTGGCTAGTTTGAATTCCAAATCGTATTCTTGAAGGGATGTTACCCAGTTGCCCCTTCTTTCTCCCAATTCCTTTTGAATGAGAAGGGATCTTACAGCTGGGTAAGGGACTATTACCTTGGTTCGATTTTTTAGTATATAAGGTCTGAATTGCTTGACTGCCTTAAATACTACGTATGCCTGTTTGTCAATGGATGGGTAGTTTAATTCAGCCCCCTGTAGCCCAGTGCTCATGAAAGAAATTGGGAATTCATCACCCCCATCTTCCTTTTGCGTAAGTACGGCTGCCAATGAATCATCGGATGCAAAAGTATACATAATAAAGTCTTTGTCAAAGTCTGGACTTTTAAGAGAGGGCGCATGTGCAACATCGGTCTTGATTTTACTGAAAGCATTCTTTTCGGTCTTAGTCCACTTAAACTGTGCATTTTGCTTGACCATCTGCTGCAATGGTTTGACAGTCTGGGCAAAATCAGGCACGAATCTTCTTACAAAGTTTATTGTTCCCATGAAGGATTGCATTCCCTTCTTATTATGAGGCATGGGAATTTGTTCAATGGCCTTAATCCTTTCTAGGTCTATAGAGATACCTTAGCTTGAAACTATATGCCCAAGTAACTTGCCTTCTGTGACAGCGAACACGCATTTTTTAGGATTGAGGGAAATGCCATACTTCCGACAACGCTCGAAAATTTTCTTTAGGTGGAATGGGTGCTCCCCTCGTTTCTTGGAAAATATTGTGATATCATCAAGGTAAACTACCACACTTCGTCCTATCAGTCCCCGAAAAGCTATATCCATAGCTCTCTGGAATGTCACTCCAGCATTAATAAGTCCGAAAGGCATTCTTCTGTAGGTGAACGTTCCCCATTTAGTTATGAAAGTTGTCTTTAATCTGTCTTCCTCGGCTACTAGCACTTGGTTGTAACCAGAGAAACCGTCCAACAATGAAAACATTTCAGAGCCAGAAACCATTTGTAGCAATTGCTCCATGGGAGGTACCGGGTAATTGTCTTTGTCTGAGGCGTGATTTAGATTTCTAAAGTCCACGCACAGCCTAATCTCTCCTGATTTTTTCCTGACAGGCACCAAGTTTGACACCCATTCAGAATGCCTGACTTTAAAGATAATCCGAGCGTCCAGCAGTTTCTTCACCTCGCTTTGAATTAGTGGTTCCAGCTTTGGGTGCATATTCCTCAACGGCTGCTGATATGGTTTGACGCCTGCTTTTATATGAATGATATGTTTGATGATATTAGTGTCATAAGTTTTTAAATCTGCATACGTCCATGCAAAGACGTCTTTGTACTATTTAAACAAACTGAGGAACTTGTCTCTTTCTGCTGGTGAACAACATTTGCCGAGGTTCACGAACTTGGGCTCTGTTTCAGTCCCTAAGTTTATTAGCTCGAACTGTAAAGTTGAGCTGTGTGTCTTCACGTTAGCGGGTCTCCTAAATTTCTCATTCAAGTCAAACATTTTCTCCAGCATCCTGACTCCTTTGGGAATGAAATTGTCATATTTCATTTCAGCCTGATGTTCCTCATCGTCTATGATAGCTCCTTTAAAAGTCTCATCATTTGTCAAGCATTCGATTATTTGCTGATCATCATCAAATACTCACAAGTTGGTAATCATGTCGGGTACCGATGGCCTGAAAAGCAATTCGATAGAGCATTTGTTATTAGTGGGAACCAACCTGGCAGCTGACGTAGCTAAAAGATTAGCAGCTGCATTTTTTATCCTCGGAATTGAAATAATGTTAAATGCATGAAAACTTTTAAGCAATTCCCATACCTCGTTTTGGTAAGCTTTCAAATGAGGGGAGATACAGTGTATTTGATTTTTTATCTTCTTTACAACTATTTCTGAGTCCCCAAAAACTTTTAAATTACAAACCTGTAGCTCAAACGCTTTCTTGAGTCCCTGTAGTAATGCTTCATACTCAGCTGTATTGTTAGTACACTCAAATTCTAACCTACAGGACAAGAAGTATTTATTTTTTTGTGGATCAATAAGGATGCAGCCGGCCCCTGACCCTTCTAATGTTTTTGAGCTGTCGAAATATAAAGTCCAGATAACATTATCTACTGGAAATGAATCTACTCCTACAGCGAAATCTACTATTTTACAGTCAAGCTCATCAGCCTGAGAAAAATGAAGGAGATCAGGCTGGGTGTTAGGTGTGCTGCTAGCCTCTTCCTCTTGATAATTCCCTGGTTCTAGTTCAAGAAAGTAGTTTCCCAATATAGATTCAACTGGTACATTCTTCCCATCCAATTGAGTGACATTGTACTTCATATGAGGTTCTCTCAAAACCTTGATCTGATTAGGACTCCCTTTGTACGGCAACCAAAGATGTGACCAATCTGTGGCAAAATACCCATTTAATTTGGTCGACCAATCTCTACTCAAGACCAAGCTGTAAGCATCTGGTATGTCAGCCACTACAATGTTGATGACTTGGCACACTCTATCATCGGATGCCAGGCGAATTAGGACGTCCTCCATTTCACCAATCACCTTGACGTCTGTCCTATCCAATTGCACCACCCTCCACGTGGATGGCTTAGGCTGCCCATTTATTTGTTTGCATACCAATATGGGCATGACATTTATTGACGCCCCTGAGTCTACTAGACAATTGTGCACGTTATGATTGAAAACTTCAAATGTCAAGAGGAAAGGTGGATGTTTGGTTTTAGACTTACCTCCAGTACTAGCTTCCCTGATTTCTTCTTCCTCCCGAGGCTGATTTTCTATGGGCAACTTCTCTTCTGATGTTTCCAGCGCTTTCAACAATTTTTCTTTCTGTTGAGGCACTTTGCACATTTCAAACAGCGGGATGTTTTCTTTCACCTTCTTCAAATCTTCAACAATGTCATATTCAATTTGTGATCTAGTAGGCTGAGATTTACCAGCACTCACGTTCTCTTGATCTGACTCAGGCGATGTTCTGTTTTGTCTAGGGTCTTGGCTGGTAATAGTAAATTCTAGTATCTGATTAGCCAAGGCCTTGTTTTGAAATTTCTTCCTGACATTCCTTTGCAGCCTCCTGATCTTTGGGAGTAACAAACTGTCATCACTAACCATCCCTTTACTCCTAGTTGTCACGTTAGCCTCCCTGACCCCTTTGCATCCTTGAGTATTTCCCTCTTCAGCGTCGAGCATGGAAACAGAACTCCATAATGCCATAGTCTCTTCCTCTTGATCTTTCATAGAAGTGGATGCGGCATTTTCTTTCCTTTCATCATCATCTTCTTCTGTCAATCTCGAATCCAACATCTGATTCATGACCAATGTCATAGAATTTATCCATTGCGGACAGTTTTTTTCGGAATGAGGCTGTTGATGAAAAGTACAGAAATTTTCCATCCCTATTTCTGTCAGATTCATGGATTCCTTTTTCTGAGGAGGAGTTTGGGTCTGGCTG
>LPNX010952542.1:223973-234282 GCA_001517045.1 Pseudotsuga menziesii | reverse complement strand
TAGTATGGCCTGAAAAACTTTTGTGTTTATTTTTCCTTTTCTAAGTCTATGATCTTATTGGACAGCTTTTGCATCATTTTAGCCATACTTTCATAGTCTTGCGTCTTTTCTTCTTTCGGCTTGGTGAATGGTAATGTTTTTCTTCCCGCACCTCTCTCTCCTGATTGCTCTGGATAGTCCTCCACGCTTTCTCTCTCCGCTTCCACCACTTCTGCCTCTTCATAGGTCTCTGTCAATGTAGGCTTGGCTCTGCCTTTTGCAAACATGGCTAAATCAGGACCCAACGCTGAAGTATAGTATTCGATCAGTACTTTGTCTGAAGGCTTATCTGTTTCGGAGAAGTTTTTTAGATATGCTGCAAACCTTTGTGTGAAGCTGTGCACTTTTTCTTTTTTCTCTTTCTTCAATGCACACAGTCCTTTCATGAGGGCAGCGTGAGTCTTTTGGATGGCATACTTACTTCTGAACATTCTCTCGAAAGTATCCCAGTATGGGATAGAATTGGCGGGCAATCCAAAATACCACGAAGCCGCAGCTCCTTTGAGGGTATGTGGGAAAAGTCTACAAACCACATCTTCATGCTCCCCTGCCTTTAATCCTTCTATAGCCAAAATAAAAACTCTACAAGTGGTCGTCTACCAATATCTTTTCATTGGGATCAAACTTAGGCAATAACTTTTCAAAGGCTTGAGGTAGGTCGTGCAGAGGTGGGGTCAGATTTAGAGGTGATCTGGATTTCCATGCGGGCGGAGGAGGATTAGGTGGGGGTTGGTTGGCGTTAACACCGGGCATGAGTCGGGGTGGAGAATGCGGAGGTGAAACAACAGGGGTGGGAGGATGTGAACCAACAGGGGTGTGAACAGGAGAGCTGTGAGGAGTGTCTGGGCCTATTTGGTTCAAAGGCAATTCAATCTCTTGTAAGGCAGTCTCCACAAGCTCTTGCCAGTCTCCAACCAACACCGAATCTTCTATTATAGGACGGTCTTTCTTCTTGTACTCTCTTCTAGGCAACTCGGGGATAATTGGCAACCCTCCGATCTTCTTTCCATACGCACGGGTATGTCTTCTTAGATCATTTACAATTTCATTGCGAACAGGATATAGATGTTCTCTGTTTTCTTCTTCTAGAATTGGATTTAGTGGTCCACTACTTTAAGAACTGTAACCAGCGGAATAATCTCTGCAAAACGGGTTTCCTCGGCTAGCCATGCACTAGCGGCCCTCCTTCTAGCGCCAAAACTGTTGAGGCTTGGAAAATCGCAGGCGGCAACAGTAAGGGATTCTCCCCAATCAACGTTCCCAATTAGCCCGTTGACTGTTTGGAATAGGGAATCCGTCCGGTTTACGGTCCGGCTACCGTAGGTCAAGTAACAAACAAAGGCTTTACCGGTTGCGGCCCAGCCCACTGAGTTTTTGTATTTTGACTTAAAATAATGATATGCACGTGCCTAACTAAATGCAAGCTGGTAAAAAACAAGGAGCGGTCACAAAGTGATGCACAGGTTCTTACCTTTCGTCTTGCTCACAAGCATTCAACCGGATACAAAAGAAATAAGCTAACTATCTACACTATCCCTAGGGAGCATGGTTATCATTTTGGCTGAGCAATACATTATCACATAAAGTAAGAAAAATCACAGATAGCTGATACTTCTCCTAAAGCACATGAACGCTTACAAATATTCAAATAACCAGATAACCGGTCATTCTATAACAACATTTATTGCTCTTAGTGGAAATATATCCCAGAAAAAACTACTGAAGAACATTTAACAAGAACGTAGGTTCAAAACATCGAATATTCTTATAGCAAATGAAATACAGCTGAAAACGAAATAGTTCCTCTTCAACATTATTCATCGAATTACATTGGTACATTCCACTTCTTTACTCTCTCCAGCAGACAAAATTGCAGTTCACTTAGCAAAACGAAGTAGTTCCTCTTACAAGCCAACAATTACAAAATTTTCTAAGGGAAAAAGCCTCCTTTCAGTCTTCATTCCCCGTATTTAAATTATAGCTGCTGCCCCTTGGGTCGCCCTCAGCATGTGACCTTTCAGTGCCCTCGACGATTCAGCTTCCTATCTGGTCCTTACGTTTTTTCCAATCATTTTTTCTAAGCATTTACCTTCTGACAGCAACTGCCGAAACGGCCTCGTCGGTGCCCCTGACATTCCTCTGCGTTGTCCTTTTCTTCGCTACAAGTAACTTCAGCGATCTAGGGGATGCTTCCTGCAAACGAATTTGATTCATTATCCACCAATCGAAATATTAAGCATTGAAACAATTTTTTTTTTTTAACCATAATGATGAATCTACAATGGGCTGGCCTGGTTCATCTGGGCGGGGCTCGCATAAGCTTGGAGGAATCAGTAGCCGGATGACACCCAGATTGGATGGGATGAAGCTTCTGTACCAGATGGAAAAAGGCTCCAGGAGCCGCAATGTCGGAGGGGCATAAGAAGCGGGCGGATAACAACACGGGTGATAAAGGAAATCGGACGCCGAAGAGGAGGGTATGCTCCACCACCCGCAACGACGGATGATGCAAGGGTTGAGTGACGCGGGTGGGAGAAAAAGGCAATGAGTCGGACGTCGGGTGAAACTATAATCGGGCGCTGACTTTATCCTCCCGGCCGCAACGACGGACATTGAGAAACTTAGGAGCAAGCGATCGGATCAAACGAATCGGGCGTCGGATGAAACTTCAATCGGGTGGATAGTTTGATCAAGGAGCCGCAACGGCGGGCGAGTTTGGGATCAGCATCTTCCGGAAGACGCCCAATCCAGAGAGAAAACGACAGCACTAAGGCCTAATTGCGGCCAAAAAATCAAACTTCTTCGTTAAGGCAAATTTTCATGCTTTATGGGTATTAAAACAGACCGTGCAACTCAAACAAAACTAGCCGAAGCAAACAAAAAAGGTGGACATTCAAATTTAAAACGAACAACTATGCTCGAGGGTGCCAAGATTTTAACAATCAATCCAAGCAAATAATGATGAGGAGGGGTCCTAGAGTTTAAGTGAAAAACTAAAATCGGGGAGAAAGGTTGCGGCAGCAACAGAACCCCTACAGTGTTTTAACACATACTTTTTGTTAGAATAAGTCCTAGTGTTATTGTGCCAAAACGTGTGCACTAGTCCCTTTAGTACTTTGACTAAATTCATGTCTTTGCAGGGAAACCTATCGCTAAATGCCCATAATATTTCCATTTTCCCCTCTACACCAAGGTTGCCTCTTCTTACTGAATTTTTTTTAAGTGTATTTGGATGTAAAGGAACATTTTGTGATGTGCATTTAACTAAACGACGTTGTCTTGTGGATCTACATACCATTGATTCAGCCAATATATGGCGAGCCACATTACAGTCCTTTGAACAAGTTTTTTTACCAATCGATGTGAATGCAGTAGCAAGAGATTTAACAATTTTATTACTTGATTCGATATTCTTCAATGTTCTTATGCCTAACTTTCTTCGAACAGTTGCCATATTTCTAGATTTAAGCAAAGCTAAAAACAATTGGCATTTACCATCTTTGGATTTGTTATCAAAATATTGTTTCATTATTTGAGAACAATGATGAAGGATAGTGCATTTAGCCACCTTACCTTCCATGGAAGTCAATTCTCTCTCGTCCACTTGTATGTGTTTAAGAGTTCTTTTTCATTTTGATGCGACATTTCTTATCGTTTGAAATGCTGGAGTGATGTTTACATCCACTACATGCTGATAAATTCAATTAGGATATTGAACCACCTGGCATGGTTGTTGTGGAGTCACATTTGCATCATGAGGAACATAATTATTGAACTCTTCACAAGATTTTCTGCTTAATAATGGACCAAGAATATCATCTCCCCTATAACCAACTTCCTTTAATGTTTCATTATCTTCCTCAGCCTCTACGTCAGTGTTAGATTTTTAATGGTTATACAAGATATAAAACATTTAGCATCATAACATCATAACCATAAGAAAAGGATCGCTGAAAGAAATACAAATGCAGAAAAACAAGAGAACACAAGAGAACACAAAGATTTTCCTTGGGGAAACCACAAGGAAGAAAACCCTACAAAATTTCCTTAGTATAGAATTCGACCAAGATAGTGTAAAAATTCATACAACAATTTCCTCCTTCTTTTTGGTTCACTACCACTTCTCTGTCTTGCTAATAAAAGCTTGATTGAGTGAGTACAAATGAAGAGGAGTGCCCTCCTATTTATATTCTTCTATTGACTTGACCTCTAACTTGGTGGGGCCGACTTGTGACTAGCTGTCTGAGCCTTCATGTCCAACTAGACATTACAAAATAGAATTTATTATATTGACACTTGGGTAGCATTTACCTCATGAATTTTACATGACCAATTACATCAAGGGAATCTCTAAATGGAAGAAGAGCATATCCAAAGGAGAACACAACAAAAGTACAATAGAATATCTTCCGAAGTTACAATATTTTAACACTCCCTCTTAACTAGGAAGGTATTCTACATCAACAAGAACCATCATTTCAACTGTACAATTGACTCGTGAATATTTATATGTCATAGGAAGTTTTGGAACGTCATCATACATCTTCATCATCGATATCAATTGGATCATCTTCCGTAATCTTAGTATGTAAATACTAAATCATCTTCTATATGTATTGGATCATCTACTATCATTATCATCTTCTGTAGTATAAGTATGTGGATATTGAATCATCTGAATCATCTTATGTAGCTTCAGTATGTAAATACTGAATCACCTTCTATCATGTCAGTAAATGGATACTTAATCATCTTCTGAATACCGAACCTTCTTTTGTAACATCAGTTATGTGAATACTAAATCATATTCTGTCATATCAGTATGTGAATACTGAATCTCCTTCTGTCACATCAATATGTGAATAATGAATCTTCTTCTGCCACATCAGTATGTGAATATTGAATCTTCTTCTGCCACATCAGTATGTGAATACTAAATCTTCTTTTGAATCATCCACTTGCCAGCATCAATGCCGAATCCTCATCTTGTAACATCATCATATGAGCCATCATCATTTGCATCTTTGGTATGTGAACACTGAACTATCATCATATGTATATCTAGTATGTGAATACTGAAGGAATCATCATCTGTATCATAATTATCATCATCTGCATCTTCAATATGGGAATACTTGAAACATCATTATCATTTATATCTTCAATATAGAAACACTAAATCACCATCATTTGCATATTCAGTATGGGAATATTGAAACATCATCTATATCTTCAATATGGGAATACTGAAACATCATCATCTGTATCTGAGACATAATCATCTTTGTCAATAGTATATAAATACTGAAACATTATCTATATATTTAGTATGGGAATACTAAAACATCATCATCTGCGTCAACATTATATAAATACTGAAACAATTAACAACTTCATTAGCATGTTATTACTAAAAACCAAATCATATGTAATTCTAGATCATCATCTACATTATCAGCATAGAGACGCTGGAACATCATCATCATCAACACAAAGTGTTGTGACTTAAACTACATTAACATCACAAGGTGCTGAGACCACAATCATATCATCAACAACACAAGGTGTTGGGACCACAACCATATCAACATCAATAGCACAGGGTGTTGAAACCACAATCATATCAGCAACAACACAAGGTGTTGGGACCATAATCACATCAACATCATCAACATAAGGTGTTGGGACCATAGCATTATCAGCACAGGGTGCTAACACCACAACATCGAAACAAGGTGTTGGGACCATAACCACATCATCAGCATCAACATGCTGAAGAAACATCATCATCAACATCAATATAGAAATATTAAAATTGCCTTGGAAATTATTTCAACAATCAACAATCATAAGTGTAGTAACACTGAAACTTCAACAATCATCAATCATCGGTGTAACAAAACTACAAATAACTCAACAATCATCAGTAAAGTAATACTAAAGCACACATTTCAGCAATCAGTATAACAATACTGAAGGAATAATTTCATCAAGCATCTCAGCAAGCATTAGTATAACAATACTGAAACAATTGACTCAACCATCATCAAACCATCTTAGCAACCATCATCAGCAATCATTCACAATCAACAGTATAACAATACTATGACAATCATCAAGCATCTTAGCAGTCATCATCAATCAATAGTATAGCAATACTGAGGATACATCTTGTGCTCAATCTTCTTTGGAGTAGCATCACGGTGAGTTATTTGTTAGATCCATCTAAGCATTTTGTTTAACTTACTAACTCTTTCGATCCAAACAAGCCTAGTTAGACAGATGGACATCCCTAGCGACCAAACAAGCCTTGTCTGGCTTACTAATCCTTTTGGGCCAAACAAGCCTAGCCAGACATACTAATCCCCCTAGGATCAACACGTCTTTAGTCTAGCTTACTAACCCTTTTGGTCCAAACAAGCCTAGCCAGACATACCCTACCCTATACTGACCTACTCACCACTGCATCCAACATTTGTTATCTCTCCCTCCTTCGAGAGAGGTCCTTTCGGACTACACCAAGCTTGTCTCAAAAGTATTCAAACATTACATGATCCAGAGGATTAGTCAATACATATGCTATGGGTGCATCCATGGAGATGGGTAACAATTTTTGGCAACAGATTTACAGCAAAATGCAAAAAGAACACCCTTGATCGAGAGTTTAATACCTTGATCGAGGGTTTAACACCTCGATCGAGGGTTTAACAATCGCTCGATTGAGGTTCTTTTAAACCCTCGATTGAGCTCTTGTTAAACCCTCGATCGAGGTTTTGATACCTCAATCAAGCGTTTACCAAGAGCTCGATCGAGGTTTTGATACCTCAATCAAGCGTTTACCAAGAGCTCGATCGAGGTTTTGATACCTCAATTAAGCGTTTACCAAGACCTCGATCGAGGGTTAGCTAAACACTCAATTAAGCTACGGACCTTGATTGAGCTTCCTATTTTTAAAAAATTATAAAAGGGGTTGCGTGCACCCGCGGCCACACTCCAGTTCTCCACAAAAATCCCTCGATCAAGGACATACCTCGACTGAGTGTCCGCTTCCCCGAACACGTCTCCCATGTAGCCACGCCCCTAGAGACCTTGACCGACCGACCACGCAAGCCACACCCCGTTTCACCAGAATGTTGGAGGAGAGAGGTAACCCTCAAAGCTTGTTTTTTGAAATAGAAATGGAATTTTAATTTTTTAATTAAGTTTTAAAATGTTAGGTAAAAAGTGAAAAAACCATTATTATAGATGTTTTTAGGTTTTTGTTTTTTTCCTAGTATGTTTGCAATGTGTGCTGGCAAGCAGGAAAAATACAGCCGGTAGCATTTAAAATATTTATAAAATTGAAGTTTGTTTTTTATTTAATATTTAATTTTTTGTTTTATATATATTTTGTAAACCGGTAGCGTTTATGCTGTTGGTTTAATTTTTAAATGAGAGCCCGACAAGCAAAAACATTGCTCGAATTTTTTCAATCCTCCGAAAATACACGAAGGATTGAAAAAAATCCAAACCCTAGATGCGAGACAATCATGAACCTTAAACCAACGTAGGCATTTATCTAAACAACGCATATATTTTGATCATATAATATTCAAATTTAAATATTTTAATATATATATATCAGCGAGATGTAGAACAGTTGGTGGAGGGGTATGGTTAAGACGCCCCCTAAGCTGAAAGGTCGTCGGTTCTAATCCCGTCAAATACCAAAAAATCCAACCATGTTAAGGGTTGGTGCAGTCGAGGCCGGGTGCGATCCCTGGGTGATTTTGATGGCTTAGATGCCCCTGGTTCGTGGGTACTTAGCCAATGGAAACCCTACTAGTGAGGGGGGTTCCACCACTTTGCCAACAAAAAGAAAATTTAAAACATATATATATTTTAAATATATATATTTTGACTTCTTTTATTTTAGTTTATTGAAAAATGTACTTATGTATTTTAGTTTTTTTTGAAGCTGGATTTTTTTTTTCTAAGGAAAGAAATACACACATATATATATTTTAATTATATATATTTTAAATATATATATTTTAACATATTTTGATTTTAATTTATTGAAAAATGTATTTATATATTTTAGTTTTTTTTAAGCTCAAACAAATGAATGGCTTTTATTTTATTTTTTTCTAAGGAAATAAACATTTATAAATAAGTGTGTACATTTGAAAAAATAAATTAATAGAATTTTATGATTTAAATTTTTTTAAATAATATCAAATTAAAAAAATAATAGAAATCCATAATTTAAGATAAAATTATATTTTTGATATTTTGTAAAAAAATATATATAGATTTATATTCAAGATTTTGAAAATTATAAATTATAAATTTAAATATTTTAAAATAATAGTAAATATATTACTAATAAAATATATAAATTTATACATTAAATTATGGAAAACTGGAATTGTAATTTAATTTTTAAAAAATAGATGAAAATTTTTACATATTATAATTTAAAAAATTAGTTTAAAATTATAAATATCTATAGGAATTAGTTTAAAATTCCAAGTATTTTTAACTCATTTCTACCCCATCTAAAACTCACAAAGCATTCCCTATAACCTGAAAAACCTTTAGTGACTAGAATTCAACTCATATTTTAGGAAGCTTCACTCAAATAAGTATCACATGTCCATAATCTCAAATTGAACAAGAAATAAATGAGTACTCAACATTATGAAAATAAATCATAACCCCGATCACACCACATATTCGATAGTCTTCTTCACACCACCTTCAAAGCAAAAACAAAAAACTCGTCAATCCATTTTGTTTTGTAAACTTTTTGGTGGTTTTTTGAGTAAGAGTTTTTTACTTGTATCCATATATGGATTTACTTGTACATTGAGTTATTTACAAAAAATCATTTACTCTGCCTTATTTCATGCAGCTGCATCTCTGCAACGGGGATCTTTGGTTTGCTGAAGGAAGAGCACTAGCGGATCTGTGGCCATTCCTCGCCCCGAAGGTCAACATAGGACTCGTAAGTATATGATTGTGCATGATGTACTCTTTATTGTTTGTTACATCAAATTAAAATTTTCACATGTGTATATTTAATCATAAACTGTATGTCTCTATTTTCACAGGTTTTCCTAGGTGTTCTATGCCCACATATGCTCTTGTTGGGGAGATGAGCGGCAGCCACTCTGGTAGGCGCTTTTTGCATGTGAGTGACAAGGATCAGGATATCGTTGGTGTCGGTGGGGAGGTTCCCCACAAGACAGGTACATTAAATGCATATATATATTTCTTTTAGTTATTAGTACCTTTAATTTATGTTTTCATCTAATATTAAATGTTATCAGTACTAACATTTGTGTTTTCATCTAATATTCAGATGCTGCACAACATGGCATCGACCCTCCCGAGGAAGCACCATGGGAGGATGATATCACATGTATCACGCTACAAGACATTACCACGCAGCGTGCGCATTTGCAGGAAAACATCAAGACCATTCCTAAGAACTCTCCCTCATCACGTTCGATGGAGATGATGTTAGAGGCAGTAGACAATCTACTGAAGGCCTACAAGTACATCAGACCATTGAATTCTCTTTGGGCCTTGCATGTCAGAGAAGAAGGGCTACTGTGAAGGGTCTTGATGACTAGGCCGCAGTGAGAGATGCAATAGCTGGCCATGATGTGAAGGGAGCATTATTTGATATCTCTCCTGATTGCGCCTCTGGTCAACCGCTTAGACTCAAGGATTTTAAGCTAGAGGCTGCAGTGCCTTATGTATATGACAGGTTCATTGGAGTGTGGGGCATGTTTCCCCACCATGATAACATTTTATTTTACTTATCATATTGCCATTTTTAGTTAAAAAATTACCAAATAAATTATACAAGCTTGAATAACATTTTATTTTAATTTTATCATATTGCCATTTTTTGTTAACAAATTAAGAAATAAATGCAAACAATGGTGGTTGTAGTAGTAACTGGAGATGAATATGGACCTCGGTTTAAATCGACTTCATAATGGTTAAAAGGTAGTCACTTGGCCACCAAGGCTATCTCAAGATTGAGTATTGGGGCAGTACCCCTCACTTAACAGCGCATGTAAAATTGCTAACCGCTTGGCCATAAACGATAGCTCTTTGGTTTCCCTCACAGGTGGGAATCTAGTCAATTTGGTAGGGGTCATTGCCCTTTTCGCTTGGCAGGTCCTCTCATTGGCCAGCTACTTCGGGTTTCTTGTGGTACTCCTCATAATGAGTTTTAGGGGAAATCCCAAGTACTTCCCATAGTTGTTGTAGA
>LPNX010952542.1:189707-223941 GCA_001517045.1 Pseudotsuga menziesii | reverse complement strand
TGTTATTAAGTAAATTAGGTTATTAAGTATGATTCCTAGTCATTTGTACAAGATTGCAATGTAATGTAATTGTAATTGTAAAATTGTAATGTAATTGTACTATTGTAATGTGATTGTAATTGTAATTGTAATGTAATTATCATCATTATCATATACTAGAGTACAATTATGTTCGAGTTTATATTAATACCCTTGATTCACTTGGTTGATGTTATAGTATCATAGGTCTATTTGGTTTCAACTAGGATTTTGAAATCTTATCAGTTTATACAATTATAATCATTTTTTATCATATATTTTTCAGGAATGCACCCAAGATCTACTTTGAGAGTTAAAGTCTTCGAGCATGCCTTCCTTACAAAAACAAAAAATGAACACATTGTATGTGGAAGAATGAGGGCATATATTGTTGTTGAAGACCTCATAGAAGGGATTCCTAGTGCCATCCAGCTTTTCTTCCATATACATAAACCATCTACTTGTATAAATTAGGACAAATATGCCTCAAGCAAATGCACACCAACTCAAAATAGTGTTCTAAGTTTTTCCTTGCTTGACTTTGTAGGTCTTAATCAATGGTGACCTCTTATATCTTAATCTGTCTTGTTTTTTAATGCTTACCGTAGATACATAATTTCATAATTAATAAGGTGTCCATATTGAATTCTCCTTTGTTATATTTCCTTCCTCTTCTTATTGTCTCCTTGATATAAAGCATGCAGTTTTGAAAATAATGACCTTAGGAATTAGTCCTACACATTGAACATGAAGAAAGGAGAATATGTTACTAAATTTATGATGCACATTCAAGACGTGGAAGGATAAATTGATTGTTATTAGACTCAATATGGAGGAAAATTACATTTTCGGACTAATGATCAACATATTGACAAGTGTTTCAATCTTCTTCTACTAGAGTTAATATGTTACATAAGGAAATTGATTTTTGTTTAGATTAACTACACAATATCTTATTGACATGGTCTATGTGTTTCTTTGAGAACATTGTTAAATCATCCATGCATATTAATGTGCTTCTATGATATTGTATTGTGAAGTAGAATTCAATAGAGCGCCAACCTTGGTCTTCATGATATTGGTGTTGATATGGAAGAGTTGTGTCATCTCCTTCTCTTCCTTATGATGAAGGCTACTTAGATTCACCTCCTTCTGCACTGGAGTACAACAAATACTATTATATACATGTCTAATATTATATCTACCTTTTTTCTTGAGTATGTTATGTAATGTAATTTGTAAAATTGTAATTTGAACACTATGAAAATGTTCATATACATGTGAATATGAAATTAAATTTGTACACATTTAAAATTAAAATTGTAATTGTTTAATGTGATTAGAGATCATCATTATTATTTAATGTAACATGCAAAATTGTAATTTGAACACTATGAAAATGTTCATATACATTAATATGAAATTAAATCAATATTGAAATTGTAATGTAATTGTAAAATTGTAATGTAATGTAATGATGTAATTATTGTAATGAAATGTAATTGTAATGTGATCTTGTAATTGTAATTGTATTGTAATTATCATCATTATCATAGTGTAATGTAAAATGGTAATGTAATTGTAAATGTAATATAATAATTTAATGTAATTGTAATTGTAATGAGATCTTGTAATTGTAATTGTAATGTAATTATCATCATTATCATAGTGTAATGTAAAATTGTAATTTGAACACTATGAAAATGTTCATATACATGAATATGAAATTAAAATTGAATATTAAAATCGATGATGACCAGTGCAATCAACTCCCATTGAGAACAATCGTTATAATTTTTTACATAAAAATTATATATGCGTGAGTCTATATTATGCAATATGAAATTATATGAATATGTAAATTTACTAAATTATACAATTTAATTCGAATTATAAATACATATATATTCATACATGCACATACAATGTACATATACCTTTATGAATTAATTACAAAATTACAATTACAAAATTTCAAAAAATTATAATAAATTCTAAACTTGATTTAACACACACACACACACACACACACACACACACACACATATATATAAATTATGAACTAGAGTTCACTATGAAATTAAATATATAAATATGCAATTTATAAAATTATATGAAAATGAAATTATACAATTTACATACAATTATGAATACATATATATGAATTCAAACATGCACATACAATTTATATAAGTTTATGAATTGTTTACAAAATTACAATTATAAAATTATATTTACATTCTAAACAATTTAACACACACACACACACACATATAAATATAAATTATGAACTAGAACACTATGAAATTAAATATATTATGTAATATAAAATTATAGGAAAATATGAATGAATTTATATGAACTATATCACTAGGGAAAAAAAATTATAGTTATGAATATGAAATTGCATAACTTTTAAATTAAATACCAATATTGTTAGCAATGGCATTTCATTCTCCAATCATAGATTGATTTGAAACTTCTTCTCCTCTCAAGATTGCTCTTTTTTCCCATTTCTTTCTTATTTCTTCGGTGTTGATTTGGTTCCTACTAGGTATTTTACTCCAATGCTTTTTGATTCCCATTGTGATCAAAATCAACAATCCAAATTCACACCTACAACAATATGTAAACACAATACACAATACACAATGCTAAATTTGCATTAAAACACAAGCATTGTTTCAAACTGGTTAGCCAATTGTGAATGATAAAATTAGTAAGATGTTTATGTCTTATGTTTATATAAAATTTATTTAGAAATTTGGGTGGGAAATGGTGTTAGGAAGGTAGTTGAAATGACATTAATGCCTTTGATGCTTAACTTCATTCCTAACCACTTTTGTAATATTTTTTAACAAAGACTAGACCTCGATCGAGGTATTAGCTCAATTGAGCTATTTATAATAAACCCTCGATTGAGCTCCAGAGCTCGATCGAGGGCCTAAAAAACAGAAATTTAGCCCTCTTACAGGAAAATCAATGTTTCTATGTGTCTTCTAGGGGTGTAAACGCTACTATTCATGGCACACAACTGAGCGAAATTCATACCGATAGATTCATCACTGAATCCTCTATCCATTGAGGTATCATGCATGCTTTTTGACATTCATATGGTTTTTTTAAATTAGTTCTAAAACTTACACTTAGAAAACCCGACAACAACTTCAAAGCAACTCAAAGAAAAATCCGCAGGGTAAAAAATACACATCCAAAAATTTTGGAAAAATACATAGCCCACACATCAACGTGTCGTCTTCAAAAGGGTATTTTTGGTTTTTCAATTTTTTAAAGCAGTAAAAAAAAGATGGGATGGACACACATGTGTATAAAATTATGTTGAAATAAGATGTGGTCACTTTNATATTATTAATGTAAGATTAAATAATTGGGTATGGACGCAAGCCACTTATTAACTTCTTCAAATTTTAAAGGTTACATAGTTCATTAAATGAAAAACTTCACACATTAAATGACATCGGAATATTTTAAAAAAAATATCGTTGGGAAGGAAACATAATATTCTACAATTTGTTTTTTTACTGCAAGTCGAAATTCACATGGAATATATGCGTTTCGAGGGCTTCTATCTAGCACATGAGTAAAACATCCAGTTTTCATCACCAAATTTGGCCAAAAAGTGTTACCCACCTTCATGGAATCACGTGTACTTGTTCCTTGGTCGAAACATACTTGAGATTTACAACTCCCTTTAGCCACATTCTCTTCTTGTACATCTGCAATTGCATCTTACATTTACAACTTGCATCATTCTTCCTTTGTGCGTCCGCAACTATATCGTACATGTGTAACTTCATCATTTCTTCTCTTGTAGGTGATTTCATACAATCCTTCGTACATGTCAAATACAATTGTTATGATTAGGAACATTTCATAACATATTCAAAATGACAACTTCCAATGCATACAGATGTATGTAATCATGCAACTATTTCTGCTAACGCAACAATCATCTAAGCCACTTACCCATCACCTGCATATTAGAAGTAAACTACAAATATTCTACTATACATTTCCTAAATCTAGAAACATATCATATACACATATTTGAACATCTGAATATATAGGAAATGACTATTCAAATACTTATCTTTGTTTGTTTGGTAGAATCCATCTTGATTTCTGTCTTCTTGAATTACTGGAGTCTCTATCAAATGTGTTCAACTTCATTGTCTGATTCTGAGGGCCCATTCCTATCTTGCTCATGATCGAGAATATTGAGCAAGTCTTCTTACACCATAGATCAGATAGAACTGTGTGTTTCTTATTGGTGTATCTCCTCTTATCTAATGATGCAATGGATACGAGTATAATCTTCATCTTTATTGGTATAATTATTCTGGATCATATTCCTCATTACATTAGAGGAAATTTCAACTCAAAATGGGCCTCCTAAAAAAATTAATAAAATAATAGTTAAAATAATAAAATAATATTTATTAATTTTGGAGGAAGAAAAGAAAAAAACTACTTTTTTGTTTGTATTTTTGACATATCTCACCGTGTTTTTACTCAAATTTCGATCAGGAAATCTCATTGGATGAGGAATTAAATTATACATCCAATGAGTACCCACTTGACATACTTTTGAGAGACCCTGCTACCCCAAAAACAAGAAATACTTGAAAAAAAATGTGATGATGACATCATCATCACATTTTTTTTCAGGTATTTCTTGTTTTTGGGGTAGCGAGGTCTATTAAAAGTATGGCAAGTGGGTACCCGTTGGATGCGAAATTTAATTCCACATCCAACAAGCTCTCCCGATCGAAATTTGAGTAAAAACACAGGGAGATATGTCGAAAATACAAACAAACAAAATAGTCTTTTTATGATATCTATCCCCAAATTTATATTAAAAAGGTGTTTAAGACCTATACGATATTTCAAATTTAAGGAAATTTCATTGGCTAACACATGATGACATGGAATTTGAGTTAGAGTTAAAAGGCCCATTTTGAGTTGAAATTTCCTCTAATGCTTGAGGAATATTTACTTTCTTTCTTCTTAGCTACAATATATTCATCCTTGGTTGCATTTAGAGAAACAATTTGCTTTCTACAATACGTTGGAGTACATATTATTTCTGGAGTCAATCAAAGTCATCATACCTTTGTAGCACCCTTTAAGTACCACACCATTTTTCTGCATATTTTACTTGGATAAGTAAAATGTCTTATGGATTTCATCATTATTCTAATCTCAAGTATCATGTAAAGATGCTCGAGCTTTGAGATATACCGTAGTCACTCCCTCTTAGGTGGAGAACCATCCTCCCTCTGCATCTGTATTAGGACATTGGGGTGACATGTAGTCTCTTTTGCTATTAGTCTTCTTTGTATCCATCTATGTCACTAGATGTCAGGATCCTTCATCTCAAACTTGGTTGCAAGTTTTATCTCATCCTTTATATGATTATGTCTTCAACCTTGTAGTAAATTTTGAGATCTCCATCACTCTAGTTGATCCTCAAGTTTCTCATGTGACTGTATGGGCTACCCCATGGGTTCCTACTGAGTTTGTACAAATCCTTCAATACATAGGTGGTTCTCTGTAGAGAGTCTCAAACTATGTAGTTTACTTGATTTGTTATTTTACTTTGATTACACTAATTGTCTAGTCTAACAACCATTACTGAAGAGGTGCGTCTAGCACCTAGAGCAATGTCTTTCCAAAAACAAATCTCTATTTTGATAGAACCCACGAACCTTGCTTTGTATCTTTTGATAGTTCGATCAACGGTATACTTAGTTTTGTAGATTTACTTGGAAGAATTTACAAAACTTCTCTTCATGTTTTGAACTCATATCCACACATCATTATGTATGATCGAATGGTGCTTATTATATCATATCATCCCGCCATTCTTCCTTCTCGGGACATTCTTTCACAAGGTGTCCCTTCTCATCACAACCGAACTACTGAGTTGTGAGATGTCCTTCTATTCTTGGCGGGAATGTTCTTCCTTCTCCTTCTTAGTGTGGGTTGTTTGGGATTAATTGTCATCTCTTCTTCAGCCAATCATGTATTTGTTCATATGTCATCTTCCTACTAGGACAAATCTCTCGACTAGATTTGGAAGACCATTCAAAGTTGTAATTTATGCTTTTGCTTCTTTGTCATTGTCTTTAACGGCTTCTAATTTCTCCTTGAGATGAGGTCTTCTTGTGAAGTAATCATTGAATATTTTATTTACATTATTTGAGTTGAGTTTCCAAGGTCATCTTCGTTCATACTATTCATTGCATCGAACATATCCTTGGGAGTCTTCAAGGATGATACTTGTGAGATCCAATGGAAGCAAAAATTATCCATCTAGATATGTAGCTTCTTCTTTGACATAGTTCTTCATGGCATGCTTCTTTTAGTATGGTAAGAAATCTATAATTCGATGCTTAGAATTTATTGACTCTTTCAATATTATCTTCAAGCTTGGTATTGTTTGTTGTTATGATAAAAATGAGAACCTCAAATGGAAATAGAGAGGAAGAAAATTACCAGTGAGAATGTTTCAACTTGATGTTTGCTTGAAGGATCTTTTGAAAGACTACTTTTGGTAGACCTAGGGTTTGATAGAAAAACCCTAATTTTTCAACTTAAGTATCTTTCATGTATGATTGTATAGAAAGATGCACCTCGTCAAGGAAAGATGAGAAGTATACTTATTTTCCCAAAATTGTGGATGAAACTGCAAAATATTTGATTCTGTAGTTTCCTTTGGTAGCAATGTTAGGTCAAAAAATGAAAGTTCATAGAATGAGAAACTTCTTACATAGAGATATGCACCTTCCTAGGGAAAATTTAATGGTCCTCCTTCTTCAACTGATTGGTGGATGGCAGTGCCTCGAACAGGAAGCCCTAGTTCTTTTTTTGGGTTTCTTCTGTAGAAATGACTGATCTTGTTTCTATGATATCTCCTAAAGTAACAGTCATCTATGTATAAAACTTCACACTGAGATAGCCTTTCCTGTCCTCTTTCCATCACCGCATATTAGAGCAGATTTGGTTTTTAGAGATTGGGACTTATCCTAATTTTCCCAAGGTGACTTATTTTAGGAATTTTCATCATAGCGAAATTGTACGTGATGCCACGTGTCACTCTTTGATCTTTGGGGTCTGAATTCTTACCAGAGAAATTACAGTCTGTCCCCTTTCTGAAACATTTTATAAAATCTCATTTGGAAATTCCTAGCTCGAGATATAGAGATTCTCCCCAGGCCACTTGTTTAAGGTTGAAATCTAGGAGAGGTTGGAACCTTGAGTTGGAGGAATCATATCTCCTAAACTATAGTGAATCGAAGGATGAAAATTTTACACGGGGTGCATCAGGGATTTATCTTAGGCCTGTAAAATTTTCAGCTCCTGAGAATTCTCCAATATCGAGATATGGTGAATTTCCCAAAATTACTATTTTTTGTATTTTAGGGTTTTCAAGCTTAAAACCCTAATCTTCAATAATTGTAGCTGTGGCACTGCTTCAGCTACATAAAGACTTATTTTAGGGTATCTCTGATACCATGTTATATTTTTAATGGTTATACAAGATCTAAAACATTTATCATCATAACATCATAACCATAAGCAAATGATCACTGAAAGAAAACCATTATAATACCATTTAGACTCCCAATATTCCATCCAGATGGTCTATGGGATGGCTCATGGATCAACATTACATTGGTTAAGAGGGGGGGAGTCAAAGGAGGGAGAGGAAGGTGTAGAGGGAATCATGGGAGGGGGGGATGGGTAGGGGACATATATGGGTGCGATGAAGGGAGGAGAAATATAAGGGGAAGGGAAGGATGGGCAGGGGAGAGATACGAGGGGGGGCTGGAGGGAGGACAAATATAAAGGGAATGGATTGATGGGAGGGGAATAAATATAAGTGGGAGAGAGGGCCCTGGGGTCTTAGACATTGTCAAGGGATGAAACCTCTACTTTAGGCCCTAAATGAAGCTTATAGGCATCTAGGACCACCAATAACACCTTAAATCACCATATGTTACCTCTTGAGGCCATTCTTAGTTTTGTGTGCGGGCATCAACACCATTAGGTTGTTTTAATCATTAATGATGAGTTTAGAGACCCTTGACATGCTTGAGTGATCGGGAAACCCAGGTCGTCGAAACTAAAGGAAGCTTCTAGGGATCCACAGGAAAGAATAGTGTATTAAGTCATCACACATGACCTATCTAGCGAGTGTTTGGCCTTAGATTAGGGATGTGCGAGAAATTGGGATTTTTTTAACATTGGTTATGGGTCTCGGGGCCATATGCATAGAAATGGGAGGAAACCCAAGCCTTAGGCCCTAAATGAATCACTTAGTCATTGAAGGTCAATAAGGACACTTCAAACTACCACAAAGGACCTATTGATGGTATCCCTACCCAAAAATTGGGGATAATAATGTCATTGAGAGGTTTTAAATAGTGGACATGGTTCTGAAGGCCTTACACATGGTTGATGAAGTAAACAAAAGAATTAGTCCATAAAGGAATATTATATCCATCCAAGGCCTAAAATGATATCTCGAATCACCTCACATGACTTATAAGCACTAGGTATGGGTCATGTGGCCTTCGTCATTATTGGGGGAGTAAAGATTGGGATTGGACTCTAAAAAAAGCTTCTAGGAATCCATGACCATGAAAAACACCTCAAATGACCAACCATGACCTCTTCAAGTTACCCTTTCCTTCGAGTGGTGACATGTATGTCATTACAAGGTTTTGGATAGTAGATATGAATCCACGGGAATTGGACATTGTTAAGGTAGGAAACCTAAGCCTTGTACCATAAAGAAAACTTCTTAGAATATAGTTTTAAGAATGAAATTTGATCCATCATACATCACCTCATGAGCATATCCCAGACATAGTTGTGGGAGAAGCCCTAAGCCGTAGGCCCTAAATGAATGTTATACGAATCTTGACCCAATAATGATGCCTTGAACAAAAAAAATCATGTCTTAAGAAGATATTTAGCCTGGAAGTGGGAATATTAGTATGATTATGAGTTCTCGAGCACAATGTATACATCGTGGAGCCTCAACATAGTCAAGAGATGACACTTTGGCCTTAGGCCCTAAAATATGCTTTTGTGTGTCCATGGACAAAAATAATGCTCCAAAACAACATAAATGATCTCATAATCCTTATCCTCAGAGTGGATTTGTTGGTACCATTAGGAATATTTTAGAGCTAGATATGAGTTTCGAGCCTTAGAGAAAGGTTAGGCAATAAAACTCAATCATTAAGTCTAAAAAGCATCGTCTATGCGTTAAGCACCATGAACAAGCGCCATGGACAAGCACCTTGAACCTCTAATAATCTGACTTCATTATCCACAACCATTCACAAAATTTTAGTGTAAGCATTGTTCGTTTGCCAGACTAAACCGCTTTGGAGGGGCCAATAATTACCATGATCTTTTCTTTTTAGATGGGGTTTCTCCCAAAGACTATCCGCTTACTTGGTATTTACTCTTTTTTACTCTTGTACCAAGTTACTAAAGCAAAAATGCATATGCGATATGAATCGCATATGCAATATGAGTAACGCTAAAACGCATATGCATGTTTTAAAAATTTAAAATCTCGATGGGAATACGGTTTAGCATTATGTTCGGAAATAGCTTCGGACTATTGGCTAGGACAAATAAACCACGACTATTGTCTGTCTTTTAGAACTCTATCAATATGCTTAGTTTCGATGGCGTGTTTTGCTCTAACAAACACAATAATTTTTTTATGAAAATTTAGAATATTGTATAGTACGATCTTACGATTCTGAATATGTAATTTTTTCCTTCAAATGTATGTTTTATTTATTTATTATTATTTTTTGAAATGACACATGTTAGTTTTCGAAAATAGATACATCCATTGTTTTTCTATAACTTTTGATTTCCTTCACCATTTCCCAAGAAAACTATATGGTGCACCAGAAGAAAGCAAGCTCTGCAATCTCATATATAGAAATCAAGGATTTCATTATTTTTTCCTCTAAAGTGTTGCACCCGCACAAGACGTTTTCATATCAAGCTTTTTTTACTTCAATAATTAATAATAAAAAAATAATAATTCATGAAAAATTCTGAATAAAAAGTGTTGCACTAGGCCCATATGTCCTTTATATGTCTACAAGATTTTATCCAAATTTGACATCATTTAGCTCATATATTGCTGCACCCGCACAAACATATATGTTATGATGTGCTGAAAATTTGAAAACTCAATTTTACGGAAACTAATTTTATAATCATTTACACACATTTTTTCTGCATAAATGTTATATATTATGAAAGCTGATTCAATTACCTATCTTTTGTCTTTTTACTTCATCTTCAAATACGTTAAGGAATTACCCCTAATTCTCACCTAAAGTTTGAAGAAACCAGTATTATGTGGCATCTAAAGTGTCTTTAAAGGAGTCCATGATTATGCATCAACCATGCTCATATTAATTAGTTTAATATTTGTATTCCCCATAAATGGATAGCTATAACCATAGTAAATAATTTAATATATATTTTTTGTTTGATAACTAACCATATCCACAAAACTCTATCCAAGTTCATTCCCCACATGGGTTGTGATGGTCCATATTTACTTAAATAATTTTTATATTAAAACTATATATATATACACACATGAACCTAACTTATATAGTAACATTATATATTAAAATGATATTTTTTTTATAAAAATATTGTATAACCTAAAGATACTATTACATACATATTTAATATAAGTAATTTTTCATTTAAAAGTATTTGTAGGTAAGTTTGATTTTTTGAAAATGATATTTAATAATTTTACAATATTGAAATTTAAAAGATGTTTACTGAAATTATATAATGTTTAATATTTATTTATATACAATATTAACATAACTATATTTATAAAATTACTTTTATCATTAAAATAAGTGATAAATGATATATTAAATATTTCAAAAAGTGATTGATATATTGATTTATCTTATTATTAAAATGAATAAATGACTGACTGACAAATGAAAAATACTTTACAGCTATCCGTCATTTAATGCCCTCGTCTCGTGAGTGTGGGCCATTGGATCTCAATGTCGTCTCTAGTGAGTGTGGGCTATTTTGACGTTGGATCTCAATGTTGTTTCTCGTGAGTGTGGGCCATTTTGAGATTCAATGGCCCACACTCATGAAGGGGCAGCATTAAATTTGAGATCCAATGACCCACATTCACGAGGAGGCGGCATTAAATGACAGATAGCCTGTAAAATATTGTTCGCCATATATATATATAAATAAATGTGATTTTGATAGTTTTATGTGTGCATCATAACTAAAGAGATTTGTTTTTTCTTTTAAAGAAACGCCAATAAAGATCCCAGGATAAATCTTGTCGCGGACGCCACGAAGCTCACGCGATTTCTCCTCATTCATGATAATTACTTGGTTTTTCTCATTTCACGAACGTCTGTAGTACCATTCATGGTTGGAGGGATTACCAACCATGAAAAGATAGATACTTTACTTACGTTTTCGGGGATAACGTGTGGATAATTCTAGGTTTTCATAATTAGTGAGCTTCGCAGCAATGAAAAGATTGACACTTTACCCGACGTTTTCGGCCATAGTAAGTAGCGTATATTAGGTTTTCAAATTGATGGGTGATATATTGTTTTTCCAATGTTGCCACATGGGGATCCCATGTAAATCTTTGCTTGGTTTTCAATTTTTTTATCAATTCTTAAAGTGAACCCCATTTCTGAAAGTGGATGACCCTACTATTGCATTCTAGGAATAAGGGTTTAACTAAAATCCCGATCCCGAAATGGACCTCTAGACATGTGGGCCCTCCCGCCTCCTCCAGTACAGATGCCATTGCACGATTCCGCTGAAACTTGCTCTAAGTTTTCTAAATTGTACAACATCCAACCGCGAACCGAATAATTGAATAAACGAACTGATTTTTCAAAATTTGTTTCCATTTAGCTTGTCAGTGTTCCAAATTCTACAACAGCCTACAGCGATCTGCGAACCGATAATTGAATAAACGAACCGATATTTCAATTTTACTTATGATTTACCCTCTCAGTGTTCTAAATTGTACAACATCCAACAACGAACAGCGAACCGCGAACCGAATAATTCAATAAACGAAACGATTTTTCAAATTTCCTTATCATTTAGCCGGCCAGTGTTATAAATTGTACAACAGCCAACAGCTAACCGCGAACCAAATAATTCAATAAACGAACCGATTTTATAATTTTCCTTGTCATTTAGCTTGATACGGCCGAATTTGGTAACTAGTTTTTTTTTTCATTCAACAACCGTCTGCATCATAATTATTTCATGGGATTCCACAAGCATCTGCATCATATTAATTAGTGAGATTCCCAGAAATGAAAAGATAGGTCCGAATTTGTTAACTATGGTTTTGATAATTCACAAGCGTCTCCATCATAATTAGTGAGATTCCCAGCAATGAAAAGATATGTTTACTTGATTTTTCTCATTCCACAAATGAAAAGATAGACATTTTACTCGACTTCATTATTTGTGAACTTCCCAGCATTGAAAAGTTAGATATTTTACCCGACGTTTTCGGCGATAATACGTGGATGATATTAGGTTTCCAAATTGATGATAGATAATTATTATTTTTTATTTATTTATTAGGGAAATGCTATAGCCTGGGATCCCATATAAATCTTTTCTTGGTTTCGTTCATAGTTACTAAGTGACAATTTTAAATACGTTAAAAGTGAATATATTAAGATAAAATCCGTGAGATTCCTAGCAATGAAAAGATAGAGACTTTACTCGACGTTTTCGGGGATAATACGTGTACAATATTAAGTTTTCAAAATGAACGTTGATATTTCTTTTTGAGAATAATTACTTTTCAATTTCACTCGTTTTACACAATAATACGTTGACGATATGAAAGGTTCTCATCCTAGATACAAAAATGTTGAACTTTAGATCGTGATAGATAAATTCATAAAAATGCTTTTGATAGGTATAAGCGAGACTCCGGGCAATGGTACGATAAATTCTTTACATTATTAGTTAAATTTACACAATAATACGTTGAACATATGGGGTTTTGAATTTGAATTGATATCTGTAATAGAAAAAGATTCTCAGGGAAAATACATGTGGAACATATGGGTTTTGAATTTGAATTGACATCTTTATTAGAGAAAGATTCTTAGGGTAGATACATGTGGAACATATGCGTTTTGAATTTGAATTGACATCTTTAATAGAGAAAGATTCTCAGGGTAGATACATGTGGGACTTGCCATGTATTTTCCATAATGTTATAACATAAAATCTATTTTTTTAATATTACACGTTAACAACATATAAATGAAGTTTTTTATTAACATCACTTTTATTTACAGCACTTTTATTTTTAATCTACTATATCAGTGTTAAAGTTAAACTCACAAGTACAATAAAGTGACTTTAAGCTTTTCTTTGCCCCATATATATATATATATATATATATATGAGAGGTTTTAACCTTAAACCAAACAAATCCATAATTTTATTTAACTAATTTTTATTTTATTTATTTATTTTTGGTATCATTGAAAAACATAAATGGTTAGGATTTAATTATAAGGCTTGCAACATAAACACAACAAATTCACAAATAATTATTTTATAAACTAATCTAATTCAATTAGTTATATTTTATATTTTATTGAAACAAATAGATTATATTAGAGCCATTATGAGGTTTTGAATACTAGTTATGGGTCTTAAGTCTTTAGACATGGTTAAGGGAGAAAACCTCTAGCTTAGTCTCTAAAGGGAGTTTGTAGGCATCTAAGGCCAAACACCTTAAACCCCCACACATGACCTCTTCCATGTGTGTGGATATCAACACCATTAATAGGTTTTGATCACAGTTTAGGTGCCATTGACATGGTCCAGTGAGGAAACCTGATCCTTAGGAACTATAGGAAGATTCAAGGCATCTAAGACTAAAAACTATTTATTGAACAACCACACATGACTGCTTGAGGAAATCCTTGGTCTTAAAATGAGGATATAGAGAGAAGTATGAGGCTTTTAGCACTAGGCATGGACCATGGGGACCTATACATTGTTGAGGGAGAAAACCCGAGTCACAAACCCTAAAGAAAGTGTATATATCCATCAAGATCAAGGAATATGGCTTAAACCATCACACATGACCTCTTGAGGTTATTCTTGACCTAGATGAGTGGGGATATGGATGCTATTGGGACGTTTTAAGTAGTAGACATGGGCCTTGAGGCCCTCAATATGGTCGGGAGTAGAAACCCAAGTTGTAGGCCATGAAGGAAGATTCTAGTCATCCAATTCACTAAATAGTGCCTTGAACCACCACATAAATTATAAGGGTATCATGCATCTACAAGTGGGGATATCAATGACATTAAAATATTTGAGTACTATGAATGGATATTGAGGTTCTTGACATGGTTAAGGGAGGAAACTTGGAGCTTGTGCCGTAAACAAAACTTCTAGTTACCAAGCTCCAAGCATGACACCTTGACCCACCACACATGACCTTCCAATGATATCATTGGCTTATGAGTGGGGATATTGGTGACAATAGGAACTTTGTAGCAGTGGGTATTGGTCTTACAACCTTGGAAATGGTTGAGGGAGGAATCCTAGGACTTCGACCATAAATGAAGCTTCTAGGCATATAGGGAAAATCTAATGTTGACTCAAACTACCACATATGGCATCCTAAAAGCATTATGACCATATGATTGGGGAGATGAGTATCATTATAATATTTTTAGCGCTAATTAAGGGGGTTGAGGACTTTGATATGGTCATGAGAGGAAACATGGGGATCAAACCATATGGTATGCTTTTGGGAGCACATGGATATCAACAACACTTCCAACGACCACATAAAATATCGTAATGATATCCTTACCTATGAGTAAGGAGATGGATTCCATTAGGATATTTTGGATACTTTCTATGAATTTCTTGGCCCTAGACATGGTCAAATATAGAAACCTATCCCTTACAACATAAAAAAAATAGATTATAAACATCCAAGTTAGAAAACAACACCTTTATTCAAAACAATTTACCTAATGAATGTATCGAGCCTTTCAAGTGGGGATATTGGTTATATTATCAATTTTAAGTATTAGGTATGAGTCTTGTTGTTTTAGACATGTTTGGAGTATAAAATATAGGTCTTATTCCCTAAATTAAGATTGTAGACATCGAGGCCCAAGAAAATGACTCAAACCAAAAACATGACCACTTTCAAGGGGATATTTGGCCTCCAAGTGGGGCTAGGTGTACCATTACAAGTTTTTAGCACAAGAGATGCGATGACAAGTCCTCATTATGGTGGAGGGAGGAAACATATTCTTTAGTTTGTAAAGGAATATTGTGTACATTAAGACACAAAATGAATTCCTTGAACCAATACACAGGAACTCCCAAGAAAATCCTATGACTCTCAATGGGCATATTGGCACCCTTAGAGTTTTTGGAGAAAAGGTATTTGTTTCAAGGCCTAAACTAAGGCCAACTGATGAAAATTTTGAATTAGGCTTAAAAAACAACTCCTAGGTCTCAAATTCCATCAACGAGGCCTTCGACAACCATATATGACCTCTATGTGGACTTTTTTTTCCTTGAATGTATGATATAGATATCATTAGAAGGTTTCCAGCACTAAATATGGGTCATCGAGCACTAAACATGGTTGAGGGAGGAAAATCAAACATCAAGACCTAAAATAAGTTCTTAAACATCCAAATCCATGAAAAAAACCTCAAACAACTACACCTAACATCTTGAGAGTATCATCTTCCTCCAAGTTGTGATATGCGCACCATTATAAGTTTTTGATTTCTATGTACGAGTCTTAGTCTCTTTCTCCAAGTTGTGATATGGGCATAATTATAATTTTTTTTCCACTAGGTATAAGTATCAATCCCTTGATCATGGCCAATGAATCAAACTTAAGCCTTCGACCCTAAAGGTATATTTTAAGGTGCATGGGGCATAAACAATGTTATGACCCAAGGGGGGCACATATGTGGTCAATTGTATATGATATAACCCCAATGGGGTCATATATGGTGTTAAGTACATATGATCTGACCCTAAGAGGGGATATATGTGGTTAAATGTAAATGTAATTGTGGTATCCCTAATGAAGGACCCAAATGTGAAATGATTGAATATGTGTGTGTGTCATGTATTTATTGTTGACAGGAACACATGAGATGAAAATATGACTGTATTGGTGTATTTGGAGGAGGTTATTTTATTCTTTAAAGTTTTTTTTGTATAACTCACAACTCTTATCTATCTTGGAGTTGTGCTCCACAATGGGATGTTGTTGGAATTATGAGCTTTTAAGAATTATATATGGATCTTAGGGCATTGGACATGGTTAGGGGACAAAACTTGAACCTTGGGTTATAAAGGTAGATTCTATGAATCTAAGTCTATAAATGATGTCTCAAAGCACCATTCATGACCTCTTCATGAGGGTGTCCTTGGTTTGCAAGTATACCCTCATGAAGAGGTCATGGTGAAGGTTATCGATACACCGTCATTTGGTTAATCCAAGGACAAGAAATTCACATTAGTCAACAAGGTTGCATATCCTACATGATCAAGCCATTCCAACATGAGGTATTTTGTGATGCCCCCCAACTTGAATTTTGTGATGTTATTTCAAGACAAACCTATATGTGGAAATTCCATCTTTTTTATGATTCTAGGCCCCATACTGTAATTTTTATTTTGCAATTCAAACTCTACAAGGTGCTTAATGTAGTTATGACTACTATAATTCCTAGATCTCAAGAAAGTAGTGTTAAAAGGTAATATCTCAAACTAAGAAATTTTTCCTCTTCATAGTTCAATCGCAATGGGGACAAAAGGTCAATGCAACCGCCATATCCTCACTGCAATGTTTATCTACAAAACAGAAGCAGGTGTATAACATTGCATAAGAATAAAGAGATATGTTTTCCTCACCCAAAGGGTTGCCTCATCATTTTCGGGTCAAACACTCAATCAATTTGATACATAGTGGCCCCTTACCTAATGACCAATACATGGGTTCTTTATTATGGAGAATTATGAAATAAGAAATCAAATTCAAGAGCTCATCCAAAAGGGGAAATTTTGACCAAGCTCCTCATCTTATTGGAGCCTAAGGGAAGGGACATGGAAGCATTGCATTAATTATAAGGACCTGAACAAGATCACTATCAAGAATAAATAATCAATCAATCATATTGATGATATTCTTGATCATCTTAAAAGTGTCAAATTATTCACCAAGATTTATATGAAGTCAGGATACCACCAAGAATTGATTGAGCAACGTGATGTATGGAAGAAAACCTACAATTTTGAAGAATGCCTTTTTGAGTGGCTAATCATTCTTTTTGGTGACTAATGCTTGAATAACATTCATGAGGATGGTGGATGATATATTGCGGTTGTTCACAAAATCATCTATGGTTGTGTACATGGATGACATCCTCATATTCAAAACAACTTGGGTGGAACATTTGTAGCACATCCAGTAGGTCCTAAGTACCATGTGACAACACAAGTTATATTCCAATTTGGAGAAATGTTCATTTGAAATGGATATAATTTAGTATCTAGGATACATCATGGATGAACATGGGGTGCATGTGGACCTAACTAATATCTGAGTCATTCATGATTATGTAGCCACTACAACACTAACAGAGCTCCACAACTTCTTGGATCTCAGTAAATTTTACTGAAGGTTTTTGTTGGGTTTCTCTCATATTTCTTTCCCTTGGGAAAAGTGACCAAAGTTAGATATAAATCCAAGTTCTCTTGTGGTATGACACAATAGAAATAATTCAATGATTTGAATATGCCTCTCCTCCTCTCTCCTCCTCACTCTGCCATACTTGCAATAACCTTTCAATATTGAGACAAATGTATCTAATTATTATATCAATGTATTCATTAGTCAATATGGATATCCAATGGCTTATCATAGCAATACACTCTTTGATTATTTTTATCGGTATCCCACCTATGAAAACAAGATGTACTCCATTATGAAAACATGTTGAAAATGGAAAAATTGCATACTAAGGAAGGATAAAATCACCCACACTATTCAGAAGACCCTATAATTCATGGAAAAAATAGAGAAACTTATAGAAAGAGCACCATCATAACTGGTCCACATACCTACAACAATTCAATTTATACATAAAGTACAATAAAGGAAGCAAAAATCTAGTTGTAGACTACCTCAGCTGACCTATGATTGTTGCACAGATTGTCATGGTAAAGTCTTGTGGACACGAGACCTCTAGGTGGCCCCAATTGTACAAAATTGATCTTGAATTTATTATTACCTATCATACATTATGTGTAAGAATATCGGTCCCCAAGTTTTATCTCCAAGATGAAATTGTATGCCATCTTTTCCACTCATGTGTTTCTTCAGAAGAACGTGATAAGCTAATCTAGGATGTGCATTATAGTGGATTGGAAGGGAATTTTGATGTAGAGAAGACAATGGTAGTATCACAAAAGTTCTTCTATTGAACAAATATCGAACACGATGTTGACAATTAAATCATATTTTTCACCACCTATGCCATTTCCATACTTACCATCAAGGAGAAGGGTTTTACATTGCATTGCCTACCCTAGATTGGCCTTGGGAATCTGTCTTTGTGGACTACACGTTTTCTCAACCTTCAACCAAGAATGGAAATGACTATGAAGATAACCTAAGTTTGGATCAGTTTAAGACTAATTTTGAAAAGTACTTCAATGAGATGTATTGCTAAAGGAATTCAATTATTATGACTCATTCAAGTAGTGAATTATGAAAGAGAAAGAGTATAAACTCAAGTTTATAGGTATGAAAAAATATTATGTTTGACTTAGTAAAGAGTATTGTGTTGGGATATTTATTGGATGACTTGTATACAACGTCTGAAACAAAGTCAAAACATTCATGTTGAAGACCTTATCAAAGGTAATTCATAGAACTAGACCATGTGGAGCTAAGACTTGATAAAAGAAGAAGCAGTTGTGTGGTAAGGTAAATAAAAGGGTTAATAACCATACAAATTGGAGGAGGGATTACAATAAATGTAATTTCAATTCAACCCCATCACTTGAGTCTAGGAAAGAGGAAAAATATCATGGAAATACAATACTTGTGCGCCTAAGAGTCAAATGTTTTGAACGTGGATAAAATGGGCACAATCCTACAAATTATAAAATAAGAAGGACCAAAGAAAATGAACCTTAAACCACTGGGAACCTAAGAAATTGTATGTGATGAAATAAGAGAAATAAAATGAACCTTGAACCACTTGGAACCTAAAAATTTGTATGTTATGAAATAAGATAATTTTTTTTATGCATAAATGGACAAGTAGTAGGCAGAGTATCAAGCCTCCCTCATCGAATCTAGAGGTATTATTTCTGACCAACCTTTCATATTCATTATTGATGCAATGAGTACCCATAGTTTCATATCTACTAGAAAGGTGGACAAATGTAAGCTAAGAACTAAGGATATTTAAGACCTTTGGAAAGCACACATAGAAAATTGTGCTAAGAAATCGATCATGATGGATGCATGGTAGATTTGGGAGGTTGGAATAATGAAATATGTTTCCATGATTTTTTCATGGGATATAGGATAAGAGTGTGTGTAACTTGATAAGGGTGAGGTATATTGTTATGAAAAAAAGATTAGATGTCTGGATAACAAAAGGATGGTTAGAAGCATCAAAGGAGAAACTAACTCTTGTAGTAGTTAGATAAATATGAAACATGTGGGCAAAGAACAATGTGCATAAGGGATGAAAAATATTAACTTATTCATGTCATTGAAATCATAGGGGAATAAAGGATAGAGGTATGATAGTTTCTCATAATAAATTAATATTTGAATGAATTCAAGGAATAACTACCATTGTTTATGCCAATTAGGGAAGTGAATCATAAGAAATATTTAATGCCAAGAGAAAACCCTATATCGAAGGAACCTTATAAGCTTAGAACAAAATATTTGGATGATATGAAGATGAAACTACAATAAATATTGGATAATTTATTCATATGATCAAGTTGCTTTCATTTGGGACCTCCTATGGTGTTTGTCACAAAGAATGTTCAATGAAATGTTCCAAATTCGAATTGATCACAAAATGTTGAAGAACATAAGAATCAAGAACAAGTATCATTGATCAAAGGTTGATTATCTATTCAATCAATTTGATGGGGAAAATATGTTTTGAAAGTAATATTTGAGATTGGGTTATCACCAAATCAATTATGTCCATGATGTTAACATACCAAATACTAACTTTAAGACATAGTATGTCTATTATGAGTTCTCGGTCATACCTTTTTGATTGGAAAAATGCAATCACAATATTCATGAGGATGATGGATCATGAATTGTAGAATTAGCTTGAAACATTTATTATGATATTCATATATTACATATTGGTCCATTTTAAGGAATAGGAGTAACATCAAGAGTGTGTTCAATTAGTGTTGCAAAATTTATGCGATAACTAATTATTGTATGATAAGTTGAGCAATAGTGAGTTCCTCAAGAAGTAGATTTGGTATGTTGGGTACATAATATATGAGTAAGGAATAAAGGTGGACACAAGGAATATAGAATGCAATTTTAGTTGGATGGCACCAACGAATGAAACTAAGGTAACAACTTTCTTAGGATTGGTTTTATACTATTGAAGACTTTTTAAAGGTTTCTTGAGGATTGTGGGTCCATTGTCAAAGTTTTAGAGTAAGGAAGTTAAGTTCCTCTTGAAATCCTTTCCCAAAGAGAGATTTAAAAAAGTAAGAATAGTAATATGCCTGCATACATATTAATAATTAGTATTGATTTTTCCAAGGATTTCTTAGTATGTACTAATGTGAATAGGGATGGAACTGGTAAAGTGATAATGTAGGAAGGAAGAGTAGTAAGAAGTTCGTGAATGATGTTGAATTTTTATGAAAATATGTACCTAATTCTTGAAATGGAAATCCTATAAATATTGAATTCCTTGAAGGCATGGTGACACTACTGAATTGACAATAAATTTTAACTCCAAATAGATCATGAAAGATTGAAATACTTGTAGACACAATTTTAATTGAAAACTAGCCAATGGAATTCATTGAAAATTTTAAGAAAATACAATTATTATTTGATGCATATAAAAAGGAAATAATAATATTGTCACCAACACATAAGACCTGAGACAACATATAATTGCAATATCACAATTTTAGGTTGATTTAAGGGTAGTAATCAGCATGTGATATGAGAAGGATAAATAGTATTAAGAAGTACACCCATTAGAGGAAATTTCAACTCAAAATGGGCCTTTTAAATCTAATTCAAATTCCATATCATCTTTTGTTAGCCAATGGAATTGCTTTAAATTTGAAATACCGTATAGGTCTTAGACACTTTTTTAATATAAATTTGGGGATAGGTATCATAAAAAAACTACTTTTTTGTTTGTATTTTCGACATATCTTCCCGTGTTTTTACTTAAATTTAGATCGGGAGAGCTCATTGGATGCAGAATTAAATTCCGCATCCAACGAGTACTCACTCAACATACTTTTGACTATCCACGCTACCCCAAAAACAATAAAATACTTGAAAAAAACGTGATGAAGCACGAGGAGATATGTCGAAAATACAAACAAAAAAAATGGTTTTTTTCTTTTCTTCCTCCAAAATTAATAATTTTTTATTTTATTTTATTTTAACTATTATTTTATTAATTTTTTTTAGGAGGCCCATTTTGAGTTGAAATTTCCACTAATGAAGCATCATTAAGGCAAAAAAATTACAAAAAAAAAAATGAAAGTTATGCTTATTATAATTTAGTTGAAGGTGGGGTGTGTCCTTAGAGGAACTGAATTTATAGACAAAAACACAAGTATTTGACAAGACTACTATTTCATGAATCACATGGTACTAATCATTTATGACACCTAAGATACCAAGGAGAATCTCAAAGTATGAATAAAATATACTATATTCCCAACCTAGAATTAAATGCTACCATTTATGTAGACTACTATTTGGAATCTTGGTAAAGAAGAACAAAACATTAATATATAGCCAAAAAATTAAATCCCCTTAATATACCATTTTCAAAGTGGATATATATGGATTTAATTTCAAGGTTAATAACAAGCACATTTAGAGTTATTGAGTTGACATTATTACTAATAAATATGTCCCACTCCATTCCACTAAATATTACTAATAACGCATGTGACATAAAACTCCTCTTGATATGCGAAGTAGTGAGGCTTCATGGTGTACGAAAGGTAAAGGTAAATGTGACAGATCATGAATGAAAGTCAACATCTATGTTATAGCAAAGTTTTTTTTGTGATATACACAAAAAAAACTATGTTCAATACCATTTACCATATAGATACACATGATCAAATGGAGAGAATTGCTATAATTCTGGAAGACATGCCTAGGATGTATGTAATTAATCGATCAAGTTTGGAAGGCTACCCTCCCTTAGTGGACTTTTCCAGTAATATTGGATAACACCAATCCATTAAGAAAATTCATTTGAATCCATGTATGGAAAAAAGTTCAAATCCAATGTTGAGAAAAAATGGAAGTATGATTGAATCAAGAATAGGACAATATGGAAGAGCTGGAAATGGTGAAAACATGAAGTTAGAAAACACATTTTGGAGTGCGTTGTTTTAAACTATTGAAAAAAAGTTTTATTTAGTGAGAGCCATCTATTTAAAAAAAATACTCTTATTTGAAAGTTTAGAATTATCGTCCAAGTGTGGGTAGAAAACACTTGAACAAGACATTTCCTCGGGCTAGATTTTTTGGTAAAATGTTCTTTAAAAAAATACTTCATTTTTTTTTAAGTGCAACTTCACACATGCCAAACCCATGGAAATTTGAATGATTATTTATTGTACATTATACCAATGGATTCATATATTAATATAGTTTTTTATTATATAGGAACTATTTATTTTAATCAATAATTTTTGTTTATTAAAAATTGTATTATAAACTTTATCACTTCAAAATTTTACTATTATGAAAATTGTCTACAATGAGAATTCAATACCTTCAAAATGACAACACCAAAAAATAGGAAAAAACATAATGCACTTTCCCTCCATGTCCTCTTCACAAAGCTACTTTTATTTTTCTTAGAGATAAAGATATCAAAATGAAAATTGACATGTCAGAAAATGTGTTGAAACATCGCCATTTTTGTCTTACTTTATTTCATTAAATAATAAAAAGTAATGGTTAAATCTAAAAATCCCAGAAAATAGTTCACGAACAATATAATATTTGTATATTGTGACAGTATAGTTCTTTACCCAAACTAAATATCCATCTCTAACCAACATAATAGATCAGTAATTCACACGTTATCCCAATGCAAAATTTTAAATTATATGCAGCTCGGAAACACAAAATTTATCCCAGTATATGTCCATCATTTCTTTTACAAAAAATATGAGTATGGATATACCACAATTATACACAAATATACTTTTTATCTTAATGATAAATGCTCAAAGAAAATATGAGTTTAGAGGGCTTGAAGTTGAAAAAACATAAAATTTTACAATTTTCTTTGTCTAAAACAAGCAAAAAGTGTTTCCCAACTTCATCTTTTCACCCGAAAATATAATGAAAAGAGTTTACTGAAATATAAAGTCTGATTATGATCAATAAAAATAATATGTTGATAAAGAAGATTAGAATTATTCTTTAATGATGGAGAAAAGATGTTTCTTAGAGTTAAGCAAAAAATGACTTAGTTTTGCTTAGGGAAGTTGAAGAGACTAACATTGAGATATTGTGTACCTTTTAAGATATTGGCATAGATTGGTTTCATTGATAGAAATGTGGCCTTGTCATCACATGTGAAAATCCATGATGTTTTTTCATGTATATTTGCTTAAGAAACATGTACCTAACCCCAATCTTGTTTTGGAATCTGATGTTATACAAATGAAGTAAACCAAATATTTCACATTGATCCCCCAGTAATCATCAATAATAAACACCAATACTTGTGTAGAAGAGTAATAAATTAGGTCAATGTTTGCTGGAAACACTAATAAGAAGATGATGATACTTGGGAAATGGAATACAAATGAAAATTATTTATCCTAATTTGTTCAATGATCACATGGATTTGAGCCATGGTCCTTGTTAGTGGGGATGGATTGTAATGCCCTATTGTTTGACCTCATTATTTTAGCTTCAACTAATAGGATATGGTGTTTTATACTCATCATCGCGTCATTGTTTACCTCTATTCGTGATTTATTATGACAAACCTAGATATTTATGTGATTTCCTAAATCATGATGATAATTAATCTATTCTTATTGATGATTTAATAAGCATTGATGTTCTTGGCCACGTAATATTGGTGGGATTTGATGATGAATTAACACAATTAGTCCTTACAATAATGTGGTTAATACTATACATACTTTTTGAATAACAGACAAAGTGATCCACATCCTTGTTATGATTCTCTTTATTTATGATAATGATGTTCAATTTATATTGGGATTATGGGAAGGTTTATTTTTTCTATAGGTTGAGACATGGATAGAAAGAAAAAGAAATAGAAATAAGGGAAAGGGATCATGACTCAATAAGGATAACCACCATATCCTATATTTTAGGAAGCACTCAAAAGGATACACTTTAGAAAATGAAATCTAAAGTTAATTGGGGTAAAAGGGAAAATATAAAAGAGATATAAATTACATTTACCTTAATATTGACACTTTGTTACACCCAAATTTTTTCTTAATGCTTGATCCCTTAAAGTCCCTTCGCCAAATCATCTTTTGGGGATTTTTTTGCTCAATCCTAGGAAGTCTGACGCACCTTGCCTCCTGGAAGTAAGCATTAGACAATCCAATTGCCTCTTTTCCATTGACAAGGTGCACCGATGGCGCCTGTAACTTGATCAAAAGGAGCATCAACGCACTGAGCATGTTTTTAGAGAGCATTAGTAGTATAAAAAGGGAAAAAAAGAGAATATTCGAGAAGCTACTAGGAAAAATATCTCATGGAGAATGATCCTAACTACTTGGGATAGTTGGCACTCGAACTCCTAGTCCCTAAGAATCATTCCCTACCTTCCTCCCAAAATATATCAACCCATTTGGGATTCCTTTAGTCTATAAAAGCAAGCTACATGGACCATGTGAGGGGGGGACCAAGATAGAACCATTATGTTGTTTGATACAAGTCTAGTATAGGAGAAAAAGAGAGATTGGTTGTGAGTGAGATGTTGCATAGTTTGTAGTGTATGTGTGAGTGAGTCGATAGATCTTTTCTTTTACAAGTCTGGTATAGGAGAAAAAGAGAGAGTGGCTGTGAGTGAGATGTTGCATAGTTTGTAGTGTATGTGTGAGTGAGTCAAAATATCTTGTAAAAGCAAAGATTTGATGTCAAGGATTTGGTTATAGATTTATTTTCTCATCTTTACTACAAACATGTTTCCCTTTCCCATAAATGATTTTTGTTGATATCAATTATTTATTACTAGTTTCCTTGATCATTAGTATATATTATTGAATTATATTGTTTCTCTCACCTTTTCTCTTGTTTTTTGTGTTCTCTACGGGTGCAACTATCTGCATAAGGATCTACAATAGAAGGACAACCTTCCACACTCGAGGTAAGGATATCTTAACATTCAAGTAGTCCATTCATCTAGGGAGAGGATACATCATTGTTTCCTTTCGTTCTAGATATGCCCCATGCATGCTAAGGGAAAAAAATATGTTCACACCGACTGAAATATTTTCGATAACAAAATTGGTGAACATACTAGGGAATAGATCCAATCAGATCTGGAGCATATCCAATCATATTTGTAAATTTTTTATGTCACTTTTGATTACAAACTTGGGACTTTTGTTTTCTTACTAATTTAAAGACTTAAGGTGAGTTACCCACCTTACTACACTTTTATTTTCCTTCTCTGGTTTGTGTGTTTTCTTACCTTCATTTTAGTTTGATGCACATTGGTTTATCATGCAGGTTGATTGGATTTTTGTTTCTCTAGATCTGTTGATGCACATGGGTGTTCTTGATAGAGCGTTGGAACCCTGTTGACACCTATTTCCTATTGCCATCTTGTGCCGATGATGCCTCTTCTTCTCAATCATAGTGCGTCGATGATGATTTTAAGTAGCAGGAAAGGTGCACCGACTGACATAGGACACCTTGGTGTAACCCTTCAGAGTGAGCCGATGTAGGCCATCTCCAGCTCTAAGTCTTGTCTTTGAATTTTTTTTGTTTCTCATTGGGTGTTTGTTAATCTGCATTCTGGGTTATTGACAGGTCTGATAGTGTGTTAGCTTGAATTTTCTCTTTGTATTTATACCTTAAGAGTTTGCTAGTAGAAATATTTGAAATTGAATGTTTTGTGTGGAATTCAGTCTTGGGTTTATGGTTTGTCCATTGATCTTCTAAAAGATGTTCTTAGATTTCTAGGAAAGGAAAAAATTGTAGTTTCTTGCGCTCTATTTTGTGTGATCTTTTGTCCTTTACCATTTCTTCTTTGAATTACATCAAAAACAAAAAAAAATGTTTGATTTGATTTCTTTGGCTTGCTTGAGTGATTATAAATTTTCTATCTTGGAGTTGATTAAGAAAGTATAGGAATTTAGACATTAGAAACATTTCTTTCCTTTTCATCTCAGAGATCTCTTGGGCTTGGTATTGAAAATTGTTGTGTGTTTTGGAAATCTTTTGAAATATTGAAGGTGAATTGTTAAAATTTGGATAGCACTCTTGTTTGAAGAAAGAAAAGTCTCTCTCTTGCTCTAGGTAGAGTTCATCAAAGAGAAAAATCTTGCATTGCATTTAGGTCTTTTAATCTTGCGAATTATTTCACATTCCACAAACATTCACTAATCATCAAGATAAAATTGGATTCTATCTTAGGTTAAAATATTTAGTAATTTGAGTGATAGGTTAGAAGATGCGTTTTGACGTCTATAAAAATAGGATTTATCATTTCTGGCACATCCCAGGGATCATGTGGTTCTTCCACATACTAACCGATATATCGAATGGATTTTCACATACCCTTGAGGTATATCGAAAGGTTATTCATGTACTTGGGAGTACACCGAAACACCCCCTTCAAACGGTTGTGCATCAAAAAAAACTAACACGGATTTGAGCTCCCATTTACCTTGCACGGGGGCTTCACTTGTTGGCCAATATCCTAGCACGTTAGTTCATATTGTGGNAAAATTGAACCAATATATTGCAGGTATTGGGGGGGATGAGGGGTTTAAGCTGGGGGGTAGGGTTGTTTATAAGGATTTGGGTATAAAAAGGGGTGGGGGGGAGGTTTTAGGTATTGGGAGGGGGTTTCAACAAAAAGAGTCTAGGTCAATATCTACCGAAATTAAGGGTATTCTTTAATATCCCACAATTGCATGTGCTACGTGAGAGGTTCACTAAGTGAAGTCCCTGTGGTACCTTGTGTATATCGGGAGATCCCTCTAGGAAACCTATACGAACTGAGAAAATCCTTTCAGTCTTCTTGTTGGAGAAATACATTGAGAACAACACTTGGGGAGCTACTACGCACATGTCATCCAAGTAGTAGGTTATTCAGGAAATGGTATGGTCCCAATCCTCCTTGTCATGTTTTAGTGTTGGATCCTATGGTATATAAAGAATTGCGACAAATTGACAATCCTAGTGAGGAACCAGCTTTCATCAACCCCTCCTATCACTTATGTTTTCCTCTATCCTTAGCTTGCATATCACTGTTTGTGTGTTATCGCTTATTTTGAAAAAACGATAGAGCAGAAGTTTCTAGGCAGCAGTCTTGTTGAGCTACCTGTGAGATGATCTCATAGATTGCAGGGTTTACCACATAAATTTACTCCTATCGTGGAAGAAAGAGAAGGGTAAACCATGGACCAATTGACTACTTCTTATTCACAGGTAGAAGGAATTCTGGTTGCTAAATTCAGGGAAGAACATTCTTCCTTTGAAAATCCACCCACTCTAGTGATTGTTTAACAACCTTTTGCAGAATATACAAATTTTTTTCTTATGGAAGGTCAATCTGGTGCCCGATATTGGGTCTTTACCCATCCATCAGATGATACCGTGGCATCATAATTTGTTGCAACTGATCCATTTTGGGAGACCTATTTAGGGAATGACATCTCTAAATATGGGACCACTAGCTTACCTTATGTTAACTCCCCTCGAGAAACTAGATTTACTACAGAGGATGAGATCCTTGGGCCTTTCATTAGACCCTTACTTGTTTATGCAGAATTGGGGATAACCTAAGGAAAATAAGCTTATATCCCTTCATTTCTCATTCAAGAACGATAAGTCCAAAATACCATGCTCCTTCACCATCTCTTGTGGCTACTAAATTAGGGTCACCAATTCAAAATGTGGCTACATATGATCAAGGTCGACCCTCCATCCTCACCCTACTAGCTGAAAATATCCCCTCTTTTTCTAATTCTCCTGTACCTTCCATGACTGGGGGGTAGCCCCCAGCCGAATTTTCTTCACCATCTAGGGGAAGTACTTCTAGCATGGAGAAAAATAATGTTGTAGGGAAACCAGTAGTCAGTGTACCTTACATGAATACCAACATTCTTATCCCTTCTTTTGGTACGGGGAAACCCTCATGGGTTCAACCTACCTTTAGCTAACCTTCATGGGGATAAACCTATCTAGGAAATCGACTGCCTATAATCAATAAAAATTATCACCTTATAGCATTGGGAATTGTTTACCCCATAAATTATTACCCTGGAAGTGTAAATACCCCATGAGGTAACAATAGGTCAAATTTCCTTGTATCCAATGGACCACCTATCAATGCTATTTATGGATATGGGGGTTCACCTTCAGGAGGCCGACCACCTAGAGTCCCACCTTTTGGAGGTCCACCTTCTAGAGGCCCACCACCTAGAGGCCCACCTTCAAGAGGTCCACCACCTCCAGGGCCACCACCTTGAGTCCCACCATATAGACTTCCACCTCCCCCCAGTGTCCCACCACCTAGAGGACCCTCAGGAGTTTCATTTGTTAATCAACCACTCAATTGACTGATTATGGGGGTAACAACAATTTACCATTTATGAATCAACTTATGGTCATTCTGGTCTGAAAATTACCTATCAGCATTACCATTACCCTTAACCCAATCAACAATTACCATTTTTGGATACCTTAGATCTTCTAGATCTATTTAGATTGATCAACAACCCCATCCACCATGATCCCTCATGGTCGGATATCCGATGTTAAGTTACCCTATGATATACCCAAATTTGATTATAAACTCGGTGAAGACACCAAGAACCACATGATGACATATCATTTGTGGTGCTCATCCAATTCTCTAATGGATGGTTCCATCCTTTTGATATTTTTTCAAAAAACTCTCACCGAGGTTGCCGCAAAATGGTATATTGAGCTGCCTCAACATTCCTTTTGGGATTTCAACACCGTATCAATGTATTTTTTGACACATTTACTATTACCGATTCGATATGAAATGGGTATGGATCTCTTAACCTCACTTCAGCAAACCACTTCCACCCATATCTTAGATCATATACATGAGTGGAGATGGCATCATAACTTGACAAAAGCTCCCATTCCTAATCAGTTTCTCACCAATTGGTTTACCAAATATTTACTTCCACCCATTGCTAGGGATGTTTCCATCAGAGGTGTTGTTACCGACAAATAAGCCATTAGTCATGCTCATTACTCTTGGGCCTAGGGAAATATAAGTAGAATTAAGTTAGAATTTTTCCTAAGGATGGAAAAGTGCTAGGTTGTAGGAAGTAAAAGGACCTATGATGGAAGAAGAGAAAGAATAAGAAGAAGGAAAAGGAGTTATGATAGAAGCAGTTGTAGAAGGAAGGAAGATAAGGTAGAAGAAGTATCAAGAAAGGAAGATGCTATAGAAGAACAATGGAAGCAGATAAAGAAGAAATATTTGAGTAAAGATGCAAATGAAGAGGAAGCCACGATAGAAGATAAGTCGCGATGGAAGAGGAATAATGAAAGAAGGAAAGAAAGCAACAAGGAAGGAGATGACAGAGTTAACCATGTCAAAAGACTTGTAGTGGTTCTATGACTAGAAAGTGACATCATAGAAAGATCATGGGTACAAATTCGAATAGATTCGGCGAGAGTTGCATGTATGAAAGTATCTTTGTAAGTTAGGTTGTTAGTTCCTAATTTCATCCGTCGATAGAATAGGAAAAAAAACATGTTAGCTAATTGGATGAAGTCGATAGAAAGTGACATGTAGGAACCTCTAAAAGGAGGAACTCAAGATGTATGTAGGTTAGCCTCTGAATTCTATCATGGGTTCTTATGTCATGGTTGTTCTTGTCGCATCTTTGCTTCTGTTGTGAGCTTCTTCCTTCACAACTTCTTATGTCATAGCTTCCTTTCTACCACTACTTCTATCGTATTTCTTCCTCTGTCATAGTTTCCTCTGTTGTGTGACCAGACTCTTCATATTTACGAACATATTTATGGATAAATTATTTCTATCTTTCCCTAGGGCCAACAAACTTGTACCTATAATTTCCAACTCCAAAGTCCTTCAAAAATATTGTTGATATGCTTCATAATTCCAACAATACTACATGAAATTAGAACTCCAACCAAGACAAAATATTTGAGAAATCCCTATCTATCTATGACAGAGACAATCTTGATCATTGGCATACACAATAATAAAATCCATCTTTTAGAAAAACTTATATCTTATGGCGTTAAGGTGGATCTATTAGCACCAATAACAGCTTTTTGCTGTTAATGTGGTGGCATTAGTGTTAATGTTTGAGAAAATATGAATATCTTTGAACTTTAAAACTTTAATTGTAGATAATCTGTAAATTGGAATCAAGATAACATTTAATCAGACGAATCATTCATCCACAACACAAGGTGTACCTTGGGAAAACCCTCAAGATAATGAGGATGACAAACCCAACAATTCTTTAGACTAAAATAATCGATTACAGAGAATGTATTTTACACAATAACAGATAGCTTGATAAGAGAGAACACATATAAATAGAGAATACTAATCAACTTTAAGTCCTTTCCATGTGCCCGAAACATTAATAACAATCCTTAAACCCATCCATGCATACAATAGCAAATGGATGCATGATAATTGTGCAATAATGACACCAAAATTGTGAATTTCCTTCATGAATAATAATTCTAGTGCATTGGAATCTCCATCATGCATAACATATGTGCCATACCTTTCATATTTAACATTAATTGGTAGCTTAACTGACATCAGAGTGAACTGAAGATCTGACTAATTACATGGCCACTTAGTTAGGATTCTAACTTAAGTGCTATGGTGTTTTAACTCAAGTGTCGGCATGCAAACACTTTTATAACTAAAGTATCGTCTCTATATTGAGTTAAATTTTGTCGTATTTTAGTTTACTAATGTATAAATACTTTAGTTAACTAGTCCTTCATTATTAACACTTAGTTAACCATTATTAACTAAATCATGTTGAATGATTAAAAATGGAGTGATCACAGTGTGTTCCTTAATTAACTGAAGCACACATTGAGGCTTTAACTGAAGCTCAATAACTCGAGTTCACTTAGTCATCTTTAGGAAATTTGAATTCTCTATGAATTATCTCTTTATCTTTATTGCATGGTCTATGTGTGTTAACATTAATTGTCTATCATATCATATTATACTCAAAATAATTGTCACATGCTATGATCATATTATATTACTCTCGAACCATATAGTCATTGCTAAAGTAATTTACTCTGGAGGTATCTAATCTCTAAAGGAGACTTAATAGCAATCTATGACCATGAATAGTAATATATCACATAACATTTCTGATTCAACATGAAAATCATTTCACCTCTATAACTACATGCCCACCACATGGGTACCCACTATCACTGGGTGTCTACATGAGAATCATGGCTTGATATTACTCACAAGTGTGACTTGATATTACTCCCAAGTCCACAATATTGTACTACATGAATTTACAATTAACCATAACCACCTCATCACATGGGGACATATAGGACTTCATAGTACTCACAAGTTTGACTTGGTATTACTCACAAGCTCGAATACTGACTCCTGATATTGTACATGTAACACACGCTCTCAAGGAGGGAGGCATTCGATTCCATAACATCATTGTCTCAAAAGTACCTACAATTTCTCAATTACAGAGGCTTTGTTAATGTATCTGCAATCTTCTCATCAATAGCTATGTACTGAAGTTTCATTGTACCTTTCTAGACCATGTCTAAGATGATGTGATACTTCATTTATATGTGTTTCAAATTATCATGAAACACCATATATTTGGAAATCTTGATGCAACTCTAGTTGTCACACCTAATAATTGTAGGTTCAAGTCTTTCATCTAACAATCCCACAAACAACTTTCTTAGCTAGAATGCTTCTCTATAGATAGTACTCGTAGCAATGTTTTATGCACAACCTCTCTAGTACTCAAGGAAATTGAGCCATGCATTGTGTTGGGCCAAGAAATCATGGCATAATCCAAGCTATTATAGCACCTTGAAGTGATATTACATCCCACAATGTTTTCACCCTAATCAAAGTTAGTATAACCAATTAATAACACCCCTCCACTAGAGGCATACTTGATTCCAAAAGAAATCATATCGTGAAGGTACCTCAACACATGCTTAGCAACAACCCAATGTGTGTGTTTTGGATCAAACATAAACTAACTCAAAATGCTAACTACATACCAAATATTTGGCCTTGAGTGTATCAAGTACATTAGATAACTAATCAATTGTCTATACAAAGCGGGGTCCATTGGATCTGATCCAATATCAGACTCATGAATTTTCTTCAAATTGGAAACCATCAGAGTACTCATGGAATTGTGATCCATCATGACAAACCAATGCAATATCTCCATGGTGTACTTCTCTTTACATAGAAATATCTCATCATTTCTCTGTCAAATCTCAAGGCCTAGAAAGTAGTGCATTAGACCTAAGTCTTTCATCTAGAAATATGATGTGAAATCCCTCTTGCACTGAACAATCAATATTTATTCTATAGTGAGGAATAGATAATCAACATACCAAACCAATATCAATGGTTGGTTATTCACTACTTTGAAGTAACAATTTGTATCAACTTCACTCTTAGAGAATGGCAATCTCTAAAGATATTTGTCTATTATGGCATACCAAGCTTGATGAGCTTGCTTTAAACCATATAGGGCTTTCTTCAAATTGCACACATAGGACCACTTCCCATGAATGAAAAATACCTCAAGTTATTTAATATAAACCTCTTCCTCAACCTCACCATTGAGGAGGGTTGTATTTGCATCCATCTAGTGAAGTTTCCATCCTAATACATATGCAAATGATATCACAGCTTAAGTTGTGGTATACATGCCCATAGGAGGGAATGTCTCCTCATAATAAATACCCTCCTTAGAGAAAACTCAAGTTATAAACCTATCTTTATACTTATCCACACTACCATCTGCAACATGCTTTATCTTATAAATCCATCTGGAAGTAACTATGGACTTCCCCCCATGTCTAGGAACAACATCCTAAACATATTTATTGAATATGTAAAAATGTTCCTTAACCATTGCATCTTTACAAACCTATTTCTTTGCATCTTGTTCATAAGATGAAGACTCAGAGTCACTGAACTGACTAATCTATGCAACATAACCTGAATATTTGTCAAGTCTCTTTTTCTCTCTAAAAGATCCCATTGGTGCTCTTTGCTTCTTTGCATCTTTCAGTACATATCGACACCATGAAAACCTACTCTTGGAAGGAGTTTCATCAACCAATTATACTAGTTCATTAATCACCTATAGGTTGGATTCTCCCTCTGAACATTTCAATGGGGAGAATCAATCTATGTGACCTATGGCATAGGAGTATCATGCTCCTCTATGTTTGTATCATATGGAATCTCTATTGAACTCTTGAATGCAACCTCTTAATGGAAGTTCACATCTCAGCTGACCTCAACGTGTCTCTCACCTATAACATATATCCTATAGG
>LPNX010952542.1:160399-183884 GCA_001517045.1 Pseudotsuga menziesii | reverse complement strand
TTTATTTTCATAGACTTTCCAGAGTCTAATTTGTAGGAGGATTCTCCACTACCTTTTATTGGATACTGGTAGTCATCCCCAAGTTTCACCTTGTGGGGTTATTCATGCTCTGATAGTTTCACAAATGATTCTTTGAATCCCATCATGTGTTTGGAAGCCCCATTGTCTATAAGCCAATCATTGCTTCCATGTGTACTTTTTCCCGTGAGAGCAGAAATCAAAACATATTATTCATCACTTGAAGACTCATCGCTTTCTTGTTTGATTCTCTTCTTGGAAGGCTCATCACCTTCTGCAACATGAGCATGATGTCTTTTCTTGTTTCCCTTCCTCTTGTGAGATCTATCTCTATTTCTAATATAGTGTCTTGCAAGGTGTCCTCTTTCATCACATGTATAGAAAATGTGCTTAGACAAATCTTTGTTAGAGTTTCTAGTGGTTTTCTTCTGGAAAGAGTGCTTACCTTTGTGATGGTCTATTCAGCTTTTCTTGGATTATACTGTGAGAGATTGATCTTCACTTCCCATCTTTTTTTCTCGAGCTAATATTTGATCTTCTTCTTGTGAGCATTCCTCCCATAGTCTTCTAAACTTGAATAGCTTCTTTCTGGCACAGATCCCTTGAATGAAAGAGTCTCATGCCCTAGGGAGACCATTCAAGGTGGTCATCACAATTTCTGCATTCTCTACTTCTTCATCTACAGCTTCAAGTTGTTCCTTGATCTGAGAGACCCTTGTAAATTAAGACTAGATAGTCTCCGCATTTGGGATCTTTACATTCTTCAATTGGTTTCTCAGAGTCATCTTCTGGTTTATGTTCTTCCCTTCAAATAACTTGGTCAAGGCATCAAACATCTCTTCAGGTGTCTTTAGTGAGGACAGCTATGGAATGACGTGATCCTTGATTGAATCAGCAATAATCCTCATAGCCATGACCAATTTCTTCTTGTGTAAGGCCTTAACCTCATCTCCCTTTGGAACTGGAACCTCTTCATTGATGTAAGAGTCCAACTCATTTTCTTCCAGGACTAGGGAGTGTTAGATTTTTATCATTCAAGCTAGCATTATGATATTAGGATCTTTTAACTGAGAGAATAACATGCATAGTAATAAAACAAAAGAGACAAGAGACACAAGTAATTTTCCTCAGGGAAACCATAAAGGAGAAAACCCCACAACTTCCTCAAAGATAAAATCAGCACCAAAAGTAAACCCCAAAAAAATAAAGATGATCTCCCGACAGTAGTAGTCTCTCTCTTGTCCTGGCAAATTCTCCTCTCACTCATGTGCCCCAATGAGTGAGTGTGTGTGTGATAAATAGAGAAGCTCACTCTCTATTTATATTATTTCGTTCACTTGAAACCCACTCCAACATGTCGGCCTCACTTAACAATTACTTACTACAGTTGACATCTCTATGAGTGTCTAATAACCCTAGTTCCCCACAACTTGTGGGGAATTTTCCTCCTCCAACCAACAAGGAGGTTTATCCTTAACACAATGGTGGAGACTATTTCCTCGACTTACAATGAATCACCTAGGGTCGACTTCTCTAAGATAGTCTAATAACCCTAAGGGCCCCACAACTACGGGGATTTTAACCCTTGACCAATAGGAGGGTTACCCACAATGACCTGGCATGACTTGTTATATTATAGAAACTCATGATAGGAACATCGGGGCATGACATGACTCAAATACATTACATACACATCTCGAAATAAACATCGGGGTACAATACATAAGATATACGGATGAATACATTCCAAAGTTACAAATACATCAACACTCCCTCTTAACTAGGAAAGTATTCTCTTGACACAATTTATCAGTACAAGTCTTATTCTCTATATCATCTAGATCATCATTGAGTCCTCATCATCTTCATCTTCAAGTCATCTTCATCTTCATGTCATCTTCATCTGGATCTAGATCATCACTCGATCTGGATCATCATCACTAAATCTACATCATCACTCGATCTGGATCATCATCACTAGATATGGATCATCATCACTGAATCTATATCATCACTTGATCTAGATCATCATCACTGGATCTAGATCATGAATTGATTTGGATCATCATCACTGGATCTAGATCATCACCGGATCTGGATCATCATTGGATCTGGATCATCATTGTTGGATCATCATCACTGGTGCTATCTCATGATTCTTCTCGTCATAGGAAGTTCTACAGAGCCAGCCCTTTTTCATGCTGGTTGTAGGCCTAGCCACCATGTAGGTCTTCTTCAACACTTATATCTGACACCAAGTCAGAATGGCCCACCTAGCACTTACATCTAACCTACTCGTCAGAAAGGCACGCCTAGCACTTACATCTGATCATATAGGAACCAGTCCTATAATCACATCAGAAAGGCCCAGCACTCACATTCACTAGCATGTTAGGACACAAATACTATCATCTGTGAAAATTCTCAGCACTTACATCTAAGCTACTCGTTAGAAAGGCACAACACTTACATCTGACCTACTCGTCAGAAAGGCACAACACTTACATCTTACCTACTCATCAGAAAGGCATGCACTCACATCTAATCTTGTAGAAACCAATCCTACAGTCACATCAGAATGGCCCCCAGTCCCAGACTGAGATACATGGTAACTGACCAGGTGCCTCCATTCTCCCAGAGAATGGCAGTAGCCCTTACATCTGACCTACTCATTAGAATGGACAGCACTCTCATCCACCAACATGATAGGAGACACCTACTATCATCTATGGAAAGGATCTGCACTTACATTTGATTATGTGGGAACACATCCCTCAGTCACTTGGGAATGGCTCTTAGTCCTAGACTGAGGATTCTTGGTACCTCACTAATTAGCTCCATTCCAAGAATGTTGGTACCCCTTATATTTGACACCAAGTTAGAATGGCCAGCACTCACATTTGACATGGGAGGAACCTAATCCTTTGACCATGACAGAATGGCTCAGCCCTTACATCTGATAAATTGGGAACACATCCCTCTATCACATCAAAATAGCCATGCACTCATATCTAATCATGTGAGAACACATCTCACAGTCATATCAGAATGGCCCTCAGTCCCAGACTAAGTTGTCCTGGTACCTCACCAGGCAGCTCCATTCCAAGAATGGCAATAGCCCTTATATCTTATCATGTATGAACCAATCCTACAGTCATATCAGAATGGCTCAGCACTCATATCTGACATGGAAGGAACCAATCCTCTCACCATGATAGAATGGCTCAGCCCTTACATATGACCATGGAAAAAACCAATCCTCTCACCATGTCAGAATGGCTCTAGGTCTCATCATTTCGCCTTGGAGAAAACCTCGATATGGAGAACAACAATCTTCTCCTTGAAGTACTCTAACTTCACCCTAGCCAATGTCTTTGTCAACACATCAGCTATCTATTCCTTCGTCACAACATAGTGGAGCTTCACTGCTCCCCTCTGCACCATATCCCTGATATAGTGATACTTGATCTCGATATGCTTCGACTTGTCATGGAACACTAGATTCTTTGACAAATTCATGCAACTTTGGTTATACAAGTAGCATCAACTAGAGATCAAATAAATCAGAAAGTAGCTTCCACAGCCATATTGCCTCACAACTAGCTGAACAAGTTGCGACATACTCTGCTTTAGCTGTACTCAATGCAACACAGGATTGCTTCCTGCTAAACCAAGAGATCACACCTAGTCCCATACTGAAGAAACACCCTGAAGTGTTCTTCCTATTGATGGCACTGCCCAATCTGAATCAACATAACCTTCAGATTAATCTTCTGATTCATATCATACTTGAGCCCATACTCGATTGTACCCTTTGCAACCATCAAGTGAACATGTCTCAATGTGTTCACAACAAAGAAAATATCCGGTCTCGTATTTGTCAGGACACAATCATCTGACGATACATCGTAGCATCAACCATCTCTGATGAAGCATCACTCAATAGCTTCAGGTTCAATGCCATAGGTGTGGTCATGCAATTCATCATCCTGAACCTATTCAAGATATCTACTGCATACTTCCCTTGTCCACACCTCCATGCCTAGAAAGTAATGCATCGACACATAATAAGAGCATCACTGGTCTTCCGCCTTCAACCTTGAAGCAAAGGTTGGAATCCGCTTTACTCTTAGTAAATTCTAGAGTCATCAGTAACCTATCCATCCTATCGTACCATGTCGAACCTTATAGGATATTCTGCAGTCACTCCCTCTGAAGTGGAGCATCATACTCCCTCTGTCTTCCGTACTCTATGCACTGAAACATTATGTACGGGAGTGAAAAGTAGCTTCCTATGCTAATATGTATCCATCTAGTGTATAGACTTTCATTTTCACATATCGATACTACATCCTAGACATCATTCTTCCTGAACTGGTCTTCCCTTTCTTCCTGGTTACTTCTTCATAGCCGGAAGGTTCTGCATCAATGATGTCGCTGCATTCGTCATATTATTCTTCATTTTGAAATGTCGTCACTTTTTCTTTGGAATAAGTCTCATCCTTCTTTGCTTGTAGGCAATTATGTACGCGATCTTTCCTACAAGTCATATGCATTTGTATGGTTAGAAACATTTCATAAGGAATATTCATACTAGAAAGTTCTTATGCATAAATATATGATCATGCAACTACTTTAGCCAATACAACATTCATCCGTATCTCACTAAAACTTTTCTAGATGCCTTCCATCTCTACCAGGACAACATTGAGATTGTGCACTAACCCAATATGTTAGCAAAGAGGTTTCATTCTAGATAAGTACCAAGGGAGAGTTGTATAGCACCATGAGCTACTTACCTATCACATGCATATTAGTAGTATATTGTCATTAATGCAAACATTCTATCATGCATAATACATCAACTGAATAGAAGAAAATGCATAACAAAACAATATCATGAAAAGACAATTGAATACTTATCTTTATTTGTTTCATGGGTAGACTCCTTCTCGAGCCTTCAACTTCATCATCTTCTTCATTCATAATAGCATCATTTCTTATCCAAATGCTAAGGTGGATAAGAGGTTCTTCAGGAGTTGAGTTCTTCATATTCGTCATTACTTGAGGGATCTTCTTTGGATGGTGAGAGTTTGATCTTCAGTTGCTCCCATCTTCTCTTCTCTTATTATGAGTCAATCTTCTTCTTCTTCTGAAAGTAATCACTTCCTTCTGGCACACATTCCTTGAATGAATGAATCCCATGATCCTAGGAGGCCATTCAAGGTGGCTATTATCACTTCTGCATTCTTCACTTCTTCTTTTACTGCTTCAAGTTGTTCTTTGATTTGAGAGACCCTTGTAAAGTATGATTGTATGGTCTTTGCATTCTGGATATTCACATTCTTGACCTGGTTTCTCAAAGTAATGTTTTGATTTATGTTCTTCCCTTCAAATATCTTGGTCAAGGAATCAAACATCTTCGGTGTCTTTAGGGAAGACAGTTGTGGTACAAGTTGATCCGTGATTGAATCAACAATGATCTTCTTGGCCTTGACCAAGTTCTTCTGGTGTGAGGATTTTAGCCTCATCTCCCTCTGGAACTGGAACCTCTCAACTCATGTAGGTATCCAATTCATTTTCTTTAGAGAGATCAAATACTTCCATGCTTGGAATTTTTCCACTTCACCAAGCTTATCATCAAGCTTATGTGATGGATCACTTTGAAATGAGAACCTCAAATGAAAATAGCAAAGGATTAGATCTTACCGATTTGAGGTGTCCGTCCTGATTCTGGAGTTGGATGATCTAGGGTTTGTCAGTGAAACCTAATTTTAAAAACTTGGAATATTTCAGGTATGATTGGATAGAAATATAGATCTCTTCAATTTGAGCTGTCCAATGTACTCCTTTTCTGAAAATCGTGGAAGGAAGCTCCCGGAATAGGAAGCCCTAGTTTTCCAATTTCTTTTGCAGAAATTCCTATTACTATTTCTGTGTTATCTCTAAAATTACTACTTTTCTGTTTCTGGAACTTCTTCATGAGGTAGCGTCGCATGTCCCTATTTCAACACCATAGGTTTCATCAGAATTGGCTTCACCACTTGGGACTTATGATAATTTTCCCAAGGTGACCTGTTACAGGACTGTTCATAATAGTGAAGTTGTATAGACTGCCACGTCTCATTGGTTCATCGTCCAAGTCTAAAACTCAAACCACAAAAATTACATTCCGTTCCCTTTTTGGAACATCTTCCGAAATATCATTTGGACCTGTGTAGCCCAATATATAGCAATTCTCCCTAGGTGTCTTGTTTAGGGATGAATCCTGGAAGAGGTTGGAACCCTAACTTGGAGGAATCACGTCTCCCAGAATATAGAGCATCTGAGGCTGAATTTTGGAAATAGTGTAAATCCAGATTTTATCTTCAGTCTCTGTAATTTTAAGCTCCTGATCCTTCTTCAATCCCAAGATATAGAGAATGTACCAAAACGTATCAGTTTTAGTATTTAGGGTTTTTCCAGCTCGAGTTCAAACAAGGGTTTAACTTTCCCAGAGTTTTACCCAACTAAAAATCTTGATCCAGGTCTCTAAACTTTTATTTTGATGAGGAGAGAAATCCTATGCTGGGCTCACTCAAAAATTCCTCTTCTGCAAGAAGCCATAATTTCCTGCACCAAAACTGAAAATGCTTGAAATCGAATTATGCTTCGACAGAAAGATGTGCCCTTCAATGGAGAGTCATCCTAGCATAATTTTGTTGATGGATCGTGGAGAGAGACCCAAAAATTAAGAATCCCTAGCTTCTACAGATGCATAATGTCTTCTTCTTAGGTTAGCTCTGATACCATGTTAGATTTTTATCATTCAAGCTAGATTATGATCTTAGGATCTTTTAACTGAGAGAATAACATGCACAACAATAAAACACAAGAGACAAGAGACACAAAGAATTTTCCTTGGGGAAACCATAAAGGAGAAAACCCCGCAACTTCCTCAAAGATAGAATCAGCACCAAAAGTAAACCCCGAAAACATAAAGATGATCTCACGACAACAGTAGTCTCTCTCTTGTCTCAACAAATTATCCTCTCACTCATGTGCCCTGATGAGTGTGTGTGTGTGTGTGATAAATAGAGAGGATTACTCTCTATTTATATTCTTTTGTTCACTTGAAACCCACTCCAACATGTCGGCCTCACTTAACAATTACTTACTAGAGTCGACATCTCTAGGAGTGTCTAATAACCCTAGTGCCCCACAACTTGTGGGGACTTTGCCTCCTCCGACCAATAAGGAGGTTTATCCTTAACACAATGGTGGGGACTATTTCCCCGACTTTCATTGACTCACCTAGGGTCAACTTCTCTAGGATAGTCTAATAACCCTAAGGGCCCCACAACTATGGGGATTTTAACCCTTGACCAATAGGAGGTTTACCCACAATGACTTGACAAGACTTGTTATATTATAGAAACTCCTGATAGGAACATCAAGGCATGACATGAATCAAATACATTACAGACACATCTTGGAATAAACATCAGGGTACAATACATAAGATATACAGATGAATACATTCCAAAGTTACAAATACATCAACAGGGAGATCCTATACTTCCAAGCTCGGAAGTTATTAGCTCCCTCAAGATTTTCATCAAGCTTGGTATGATGAGACATCTTAACAGAGAACCTCAAAACGGAAATACAAAATATTTAGATCTTACCAGATTAAGGTGTCGGAACTGGATCTGGAGCTAAGTTTTTGCAGAGTTGGTTGTCTAGTTTAAAAGCATATTAGGGTTTGAATTTCCTAGAGTTCTACCCAACCAAAACTTTGATCGTCATCTATAAACTTTGATTTTAGGGAGGAGATCAATCCAGGCCTAGGCTCACTCAAAAATTCCACTTTTGTGGAAATCCCTAATTTTCGGTAGTAGTGCTGGGTCAAAGACTGAAAATGATCAGAATCAAATTCTGCTTCGATAGAAAGATGCACCCTAGAGAGGAGGGTCAGCCTTGCCTCCTTTTGCTGAAAATTAGTGGAGAGAGATCCAAAAAGTAGGAAGCCCTAGCTTCAACAACTGCACAATGTCTTCTTCTCAGTTTAGCTCTGATACCATGCTATATTTTTAACATTTAAGTTATATGATCTTAGGATCTTATCTGAGAGAATAAAAAGCACAACAATCAATCATGAGAGATAATGAACACAAATATTTTCCTTGGGGAAACCATAAAGGAGAAAACCCCACAACTTCCTCAAAGATAGAATCAACACCAAAAGTAAAACCCAAAGACAGTAAGATGATCTCCCGACAGTAGTAGTCTCTCTCCCTCTTCTCCTAGATTCTTATTTCTCTCTTATTTATGAGCTACAACTGAGTGTGAGTGAATTTGTATGAATGTGTGTTAAATATAGAGGCTCCTTCTCTATTTATAATAATTCTCGAATTAACAATAACTCACTAGGGCTGACTTCTCTAGGAGAGTTTAATAACCCTAGGGACCCACAACTACGGGACTTTAACCCTTCATCAATAAGGAGGGTTACACTCTATGACTTTACATGACTTGTTTACATTATTGAATCTCCCTATAGGAGCATCGGGGCATGACATGACTCAATTACATTATAGATACTTCCCAAATAAACATCAGGGTACAATACGTAAGATATACAAGTGAATACATTCTGAAGTTACAAATACATCAACAACACATGCTTGACTGCACCACTATTGATAAACAATGTATTTTCACTTGTGATGATATATATGGATAGTGTCAAGACAAGGTAATACTCCCTCCTTGTCTTTTTTTCCTTGGGTGCATTATTTTGAGAGGTTTCTCCTTCTAATGCGGTAGATGCATGAAACCTTCCTTGATTCTTTTTCTTTGCATGGCACTCTCTTTCATAATGGCCCATATTTCAAAAATAGAAGCATCAAACCTTTGACTTGTCAAATTTTTTATTGAACTCCTTATTCTTTGAATGAAAATACTTCTTTTGAGTGAATGGATTCCTCCCTTTATTCATTCTTACTATGAGGGAAATATTTTCTTCCTTTGTACACACTAACTTACTGTGAATTCATCCCTCTCCTTGCAGGAAGTCATACCACAACCTTTCGAAGTTAGGTTGTAGCTCTTGGCCATTTACCACAACCAAGAATGTTTCCCATCTGGATGGGAGACCATCAATGGTGGTTTCAAGAAGATCATATTCATCCATCATAGCTCCAATACCAACAAGGTTATCTCTCACCTAAGAGATATTGGTGAATAATTATGCCACAATCTCATCCTTGTCCATATTTATGTTCCATAGATTATTCTTCAAATCCTTCTTTTGGCTTGGGGAATTCTTCTCATACAGGTTCATGATTGTATCCAGGGACTCCTTAACCATCTTCAATGGAGTGATATCAGACATGATATTGTCCTTGACCGAGTCATATATGATCCTTTTTGGCCTTTTATTGATTCTTCTTGAAGTTGACTCACCCTGCATTGGTGGTAGGATCCTATAACATAGTGGACATGAAGGTATCCAAACCATGTTTCTTAACAATGTTCAATACCTTCTGATTCCATGTGTTGAAATTAAGTGTACCCTTGATTCGGTATTCTAGTAAAACAAAGATTGATCTCATGACTTCAAATATTTGCTCAATTCTCAAGATCTACCTAGGCTTCTCGAAGCTTGCACAAAATCATCTCCTTCATGTCATGAGCTATGTTACCATGTTAATGTTTATAAAACATGAATATATTTGAGGTTTAAAAAATTAGTTGCAAATAATCTGAACAATGGAATCAATATAACACTCAGTCACACAAGTAATTCATCCACAACACAAGATGTACCCTAGGAAAACCCTCAAAATAATGAGGATGAAATACCCAAGAATTCTTCAGAGGATAATAGGTAGATTGCATAGAATGTATTTTGCACAATAGTAGATTTCCAGATAAGAGAGAATATAGAGAAATATATAATAATAATCAACTATATGTCTTTTCCTTGATCCTGTCACATTAATAAGAAGCCATAAACCCAGCCATGCATACAATAGCGAATGGTTTCATGAGAATTGTTCACTATTGACACCAAAAATGTAAATTTCCTTCATGAATAATAATTATGGTGCATTGGAATATCCATCATGCATAACATATGCACCATGCATTTCATCTTTGAGATTAATTGGTTCTTAACTAACATCGGAGTGAACTCAACATCTAACTGAATGCATGGCCACTTATTTAGGATGCTAACTTAAGTGTCATAGAGATTTAACTCAAGTGTCAACATGCAAACACTTTTATAACTGAAGTTTCATTTTTTGATTAACTTAAGTGTCGTCTTTTCATTTAACTAAAGTATAAATACTTTAGTTAACTAGTCCTTCAATTGAAAAATAGCCATTGTACACAGAACGAAAATTGAATAAGGGAGGATCTACATTAAATAGTTTGGAATCTCAAACTTTCAATCCCTACTCTGGATCATCATCAAGAGATTGGTGAATCCTACAGAGAGTTGTTTAATTTCCCAAGTAAAGGGTATAAACATGAAAATGTAAATTTTTTTTATGAGTGCAAGGGTTACGTTGGTATGCATCTCAACTATTTATACCTTTAATTATTCTATAATATGGTTTATTTAATTATGATTTGAGGTGAGAGATACCTGGCCGACGTAACCCCCACACTCATAATTTTTTTTTACATTTTCATATTTATACTTTCTATCTGGGAAATTAAGAAACTCTGCATAGGCTTCACTAGTCTCCTGATGATGATCCTAGAATCAGGGTATTTTTAAGGATTCTAATATTATACTTAAGTATAGTATTCTAGGTTATTGTTTTGGATTGAAAAAAACATGTTTATAGATATGTAGGCGAATATTAAATATGAAACATAAATTTAACATTAAAATGTTTAAATCTTGGTGAATATTATGCTAAAAAAACATATTTAGGTAAACATAGGTGATATTAAACACTAAAAATGACCAAATAGCAAATTTATTTTTTGAAAAAAACCCAAAAAATAGCCAATTGGAGAAATTTTTCCCCTAAAAATTGTTGTGCCTAGAGTAGGGATTGAAATGTCGAGATTCCAGAATATTTAACTCATCTCCTCCTTTCTTAAATTAGTCCCTCATTATTAACACTCAATTAACTATTATTAATTGAATCATGTTTATTGATTTACACCAGAGAGATCACCATGAGTTTGTTAAATAACTGAAGCTCAATAACTCAAGTTCACTAAGTCATCTTTAGTAAATTCAAATTCTCTATGCATTATCTCTTTAACTATACTTCACGGTCTATGTGTGTTAACAAATTAATTATCTATCATATAATATTATACTTAGAAGAATTGTCACATGCTATGATCATATTATATTACTCTCATTGCTATGATGATCCTAGAATTAGGGTATTTATTAAGGATTCTAATATTATACTTAAGTATAGTATTCTAGGTGATTGTTTTGGATTGAAAAAAACATGTTTATAGATAGGTAGGTGAATATTAAATATGAAACATAAAATTAACATTAAAATGTTTAAATCTTGGTGAACAATATGCTAAAAAAACATATTTTATGTAATCATAGGTGATATTAAACACTAAAAATGACCAAATAACAAATTTATTTTTTGAAAAAAAGCCAAAAAATAGCCAATTGGAAAAAAATTTCCCCTAAAAATTACCCAGCCTAGAGTAGGGATTGAAATGTCGAGATTCCAAAATATTTAATGCATCTCCTCCTTTCTTCAATTAGTCCCTCATTATTAACACTCAATTAACTATTATTAATTGAATCATGTTTATTGATTTACACTAGAGAGATCACCATGAGTTTGTTAATTAACTGAAGCGCACATTGAGGCTTTAACTGAAGCTCAATAACTCAAGTTCACTAATTCATCTTTAGTAAATTCAAATTCTCTATGCATTATCTCTTTATCTATACTTCACGGTCCATGTGTGTTAACAAATTAATTATCTATCATATAACATTATACTTAGAAGAATTGTCACATGCTATGATCATATTATATTACTCTTGGACCATATAGTCATTGCTAAAGTAATACACTCTAGAGGTAGCTAATGTATAAAGGAGACTTAATATCAATATGTGAGAATGGTTAGTAATATATCACATAACATTTATTCTTCAACGTGCAACGAATATCACCTCTATAATTGGAGGCCCACCCCATGGGTACCCACTATCACTCGATATTCGCATGAGAAGTCCACTGGGTTGTGCTCAAAAGTCCACAACCTTGTACTACACGACTTTTCAATACAACATCACCACCTCAACACATGAGGGTATATTGGACTTGATATTACTCACAAGCCCAAAGAATGACTCATGATGCTTTACATTTAACAATTTTTTTGTTAAGGTGGGGGTATAAGAACCACATATATTATGTGGTGAAATTAAAATGGTGTTAATGTTTGCTAATATTATTGGAAATTATGTTTTCCCTCATTTATGATAAGAGAATGTCATGTTGGAAAGTACCAAGAAGTGGTGCTAAATAATTATTTTTCACATGGACATGCACATGTAGGATTTACTTATAAGGATTATCACCATAAACTCGACACCGTCACAAATCATTATTTTGTAAATAATTTAATTCAATTATTTATAAAAAAAAATTATTCATTCAAATAAATGAATAAGATTAATCTCAACTTTTGCACCACAATCACAACAAATTCAATTGCTTAATTTTTTACACTATTTAAAAAATTAAATTCACATGATTCATTTATAAGGCTTCATACCACTAGCACAATAAGTTCACAAATAATTATTTTGTAAATAATTCATTTTATACTATTTAAACAATTAAATACCTATGACTCTTAATATTAACATAGAATAAAATAAGCTTTTACGAATTTAGGACGATGGAAGAGACCTCAAAGGCCACTAGAGCTCTTCCTAAAAAAAATATAAGTTTTTAATCACTATGGAAAATCCATCTTTACCACCACAAATTAGCCCCACTTATATTATGTGGTGTTAATATGGGGATATTAACACCACTTATATTATTTGGTGTTAAAGTGGTAATCGTATTTTTTATTCGTATTGGAAATGACATTCCACATCATATATGTTAATTATAGACACGGTGTTTGATACTTTCGCAAGTACAATAAAGTTGTGATAAGCCATTTCCCACATTGATACTTGCAAATAAAATTTAATTATGAAGGTTTGCACCAACCCTAAAACAAATTCAGAAGTAATTATTTTGTAAATAACCCACTTCAATTATTTATCTTTTATATTAGCAAATATTTATTGTATGATAAGGATTTGCAATATATATATAATTGATTCAGTTGTTTACTTTTTATATTATAGTCACTTCAAATAAAAATGAATGCATTTAACAAAATTATTATTAAATGCAATCAATGATAATCATTTTTAATTTATTATGATTATAAAGATGGTGATAAATGTGTTTAGAATTGAGGTTTAATTGTATAAATGACAATTCTTTTAATAATGAGTAATACTAATTTATCAAATTGTTTGATGGATATTAGTGCCATTAGGAAGATTTGAGAACTAGATAGGGTCTCAAGGCCCTATACATGGTTGAGGGAGGAAACTTCTACCTTGAGTCTTATTTTATCTTCTAAGCATCTATGGCCAATAAAAGCACCTCAAACGACTACACAATGCCTTGTGAGGGTATTCTTAGCCTATCTGTGTTGATATCAATATTGTTATGAAATTTTGATCATTATGGATGGGACTAGGAGTCATTTACATGGTTAAGGGAGGAAATAAAGGCTTAGGCACTAAAAGAATGCTTTTATGGATGTAGACATCTCAAATCACAATACATGACTTCTCGAGGGGATCCTTGGCCTTAAAATAGGGATATGGATGGTATTTGCAAGGTTTTACAAACTAGATATGTGTCTGGGGGCCCTAGACATGGTTGAGGGAGTAAAGTTGAATTTTACACCCTGAATAAAGAACCTAGGCATTTATGGCCAAGAAAGACACTTCAAATGACCATAAAAAACCACTTGAGGGTATCCTTGACATATGACCATAGATACCAATTGCATTAGGAGGATTTGGGAATTAGAAAAAGGTCTTGATTCCTTTGACATGGTAAAGGGAGGAAACATAGTTCTTAGACCCTAAAGGAACATTCTAGAAACCCAAGGTATGTACCAATGGATTGAATCACCACTCAACTTGTCAAAGAAATATTTCACCTCTTAGTGGGGATAATAATTACATTAGAATGTTTTGAATGCTAGGTATGGGTCTTGGGATTATGAACATTGTATACAAAGAAAATATTGGCTTTACGCCATAAAAGAAACTTTTATGCATATAGGTCCAAGAAAAACACCTCAACCCACCAGAGATGACCTATGAAAGGCACCCTTCACCTATTAGTGGGATGCTTGAGACATTAAGAACTTGTTGAACACTATGTTGGGTATTGGAGATGGGAGCAAGGTTGGGGGAGAAAACCTAAAACTGAAAACATAAAGGAAGCTTCTAGGTATGTGGGGATCAAAGTGGTAACTCAAGATACAACATAGAACCTCTGAAGGGTATCCTTTTCTTTTGAGTGGGGGTAAGGGACACATTGGAATATTTTGAGTAGTAGGTATGCATTTTAAAGAATTTGAAATGGTTTGGGGAGGAAATGTGGGGATAGGACTCAAAAAAAATATTATATATAGGTACCTATGGCCATGAACAATACCTCAAACCACCACCCAATATCTCTCATGGTTATCCTCACCTTCAAGTGGGAATACAAGTGTTATTGGAAAATTTTGGATCATACTAGGTATGATTCTCTATGTCTTGAATATTGTTGATGAAGGAAATCGATGCCTTGTTCCTTATAGTAAAGTTGTATGCATTTAGGTTAAAGAATATTGGCTCAATCCAACACACATAAAACTGTCAAGCATATGCTTGGCCCAAGTATGTGTCTTAAGGCCTTGGACATGGTTGGTAGAAAATGCCAGATGCTAATGCACTAAATCAATATTAATGGAATATACTCCTAAGAATGATGTGTTGAACTAAGAAACTTGACCTCTCCAGGGAATATTTGGCCTCAAAATCGTGATGTGCACATCATAATGAATTTTAGATCACAAGGTAATATTCACAAGGCCTTTAACATGGTGGATGGAGGAAATCCAGGCCTTAGGACCTAACATGGATCTACAAGTCTATTTTGAGCTTCCAATGCGAATATAAATTCCTTAAACAAACATAAAGGACTGGTCAATGGGGGTCTTTCACTTTCAATAGAGCATATTAGAACCATTTTGATATTTTGAGAACTATGCATAATTATTGACTCCTAAACCAAGAAAGGCTAATCAAACATTAGCCTTATTCCTAAAATGTATCCTTTGAAACTCAAGGTCCATGAATAAACTCTTGACCTACCACACATAGCCTCTATGGAGGGTATTTGGCCTATAATCGGTGATATGACACCATTAGAATATTTTGAGCACCAAGGATAGGTCATGGGACCATAGACATGGTGAAGAGAGGAACCTAACCCTTATGATCTAAAACAATATTCTATGTATCCTACTTCAAGAACAACGCCTTGAATAACCACACTCAATATCCTAAGAGTATACCTTACCTTCATGTTGGGATATGGGTAGGTATGGTCAACAACATCATGTTGAAACATAAGGAATTAACTCCTTAGGGTATCCCTAGACACTAAGTGGAGATATGGGCACCATTAGGAGTTTTTAGCACTAGTTTTAGGTGTTGAAGTCTTAACCATGACCATCTATGTAGGAAGCTTAGGCATTGAGATATATAGGAAAATTTTAGGTCTAAAAGTCTATGAATAATGTCTCAAACCACCAAAGCTAACCTCTTGAGAGGATATTTGGCCATATGGTGTGAATATGGACACCATTAGAAGTTTTTGAGGATTATGAATGGGTGCTGGGGTATTAGACATGGATAAGGAATGGAAAATGAGCCTTAGGAACTAAAAGAAGTTGCTAGTTATTTATATCCAAGAATGACATGTTGAAGAAATACAAATGACCTTTCCATGGTATCTTTGTCCTCTAGGTGGTGTTTTTTGTGACAAAAAGACAATTTTAGGACTAATGATAGGTGTCAAGGCCTTGGACATGGTTGAGGAAGAAGAGTGGGCTTTAGATCCCAAAGGAAAATTTTAGGCATATTGGGATATGACCAATTCCTACAACTACCACACTCGAACTCCTAAGAGAATATTTTTCATCTAAGTGGGGATATTAATGCCATTAGAATTTTTTGAGAACTTGGTATGTGGCTTGGGTGCCCTAGACATGCTTGAGGGAGGAGACTTGGTCCTTAATTCCTAAAGAATCCTTTTAAGAATCCATGGCCAAGAAGAACAGCTTGAGAAAATGCACATGGCTTATTGGGTGTATCTTTAGTGCTTGAATGGGGATTTCTATGCCATTAGATGGTTTTTAGCAGTAGTTATAGGTTTTGAGGCTATATTGAAGATTAAGGAAAGAATCATGTGCCTTATTCCCTAAAGGAATATCTGAGGTATATAGGTCCATTGAAAATATTTTACATCAACAGACATCATTGGCCTCATAGAGAGGATGACATCACCTTTAGAAGGTTTTGAGCACTAGATGTAATTTCAAGGGACTTAAAATTGTCAATGAAGGAAACCCAAGCCTCAACTACTAAAGGAATATTCTAGAAACATAAGGCCAATATCAATGTCTTAGTGCAACATACAGTCAAATGATATGTTTTCCCTCAAATTGAGATATGTGTGCGAGTAGGAGTGTAATACCTCGGTTTCAACCCCAATTGCATTAAATTATAAATGATGTAAATAGCGTTAATAAATCATGGTGTGGAGCTCAAGGAAAAGGCCTCACCATGGATTTAGTCTTCTACATTCCAGTAATTAAAAATCGATACCAATGCTCAATGTGCTAGCCGATGGCACAATATAATTTTCTACATCATGTAAATATGCAATTAATAAAATACCCACAACTAGCTATGTCAATGCAACATTAAAAGAGATGGGGACATAATTTCATAAGGAATGAGGGGGGGATTCAAACCCTTGAGACAATGGGGAAAACCCATAAAACTGTCAACTACCTAGTTTGTCCTTTGTAGCCAGTCATCCAAAAGTGGTTTAGTTAGTTAATGCATGGTGATGGGAAGAGTATGGGAGTCAAAATTCTAATTGGGAAGCCACCCATTTTTGGGAAAATGTGTTTTTGACTTCTTAGGGAAGTAAATGCCTGGAAATGCATGCCCATCCCATTATTCATCCATCAATTTGGCTCTCTCACGTATTGGGGAGTTCCTGTGTGCTTCGCTTCATGGTTTTGGTTGATTTCTCCATTTTTCCCATGGTTGAAAATTTGTTTTGGGTCTTGCTGAATGTATGTGCAACTGGGAAATCGTTTTTTGGGGTCGTTGAGTGTATGTGCAGCTAGGGAAAACCCATTTTGGTGTTGTTGAGTGAAGACATAGCAGAGATTTACTTCTTGGGGGTTAGAGAGGGTGTTTTTTCCCTTTCCTCACGCAGCTGAGAACTGCTAAGCGTTTCCCTCCAAAATTTCTGTGTTTTCTTCATTATTATCTAAGATGGAAACTCATTTTTTTGCAAATCCCAGTAGATGGGAATATAGATCTACGTTTTTGGTAGGAATGGAGGTCGTTTTTTCCTCTGTGAAGCTAGTGAACGTTTCTTGAATCGATTTGATCATATGTGTCATTTTCCCCCATTCACCATTATCGAATTTGGTTTCTGGGACGTTTTTGGTTCATATTAGCACTTGCATTTTGCCATATATTGCATCTCGGTCTGGGCTTGGTTGAGTAAGTACAAGAATCCATCTGTTAGTGGCCTGATTGTGGGTGTTTTTCCTTGCTGTGTGTAAGTATGTGTCCCGTAGTTCCTTGTGGAAATCATGCCCAACTCAGGGGTGGTAGTGATGCTGAGAGATTAAGGAACACACTGGCCTATGGTTGGATGGAACGTTGCAGCAACATAGCTAGTTGCGAGGAATATTCTTCTTAAGATAAGTATTCTTGTGCATTTAACCTCTGCAATGTATTTTCTTTGTAAATTATTCATGAACATGTGGAATGCTTGAACATGATGAATGTTGCTTGTTTTATGAGTTATGAATAGCATGAATGTGTTGAATAAATGTGTATTGCTTCCGTTGTAGATTAAATATTTATGCATTTGTCCATGTTATTAATTAAATGTATTTCTTTTTATGTTCATGGGGCTAGTTTGCCTGGATATGATTGCAGCATAGTCGCTTCCTCTCTTTGGTAGAAGGGTGGGGATGTGATAAGAAGTTTTTTTGGCACTAGTTATGCATCCTAGGGCCTTGGACATGGTTAGGAAATAAAACTTGAAGTGTAAGTTGCAAAGGAAGATTTTGGGAATCCAAAGAGATGAACAATAACCTAAAGGACCACAGATGACCTCTTAAGGGTATCCTTGGTGTTCTAGTGGGAATATCAATGCCACTAAGAGGTTGTAAGAACTAGGTATGTGTCTCAAAACTTTGGACATGGTTGAGGAAGGAAACTTAAACCTCGCGCCTAAAACAAATCTTCACACCTCTAAGGGTTTATAACAAAGACTAAATACACTAATACAATATAAAATAAATATAAATTAATATTTTGTTTCCAATCTAAATTAATGTTTTGTTTCAAATCTATAATTAACATTTTCAAACTCGAAAATTGACTTAGTATCTACACCCATATTAATATAATTCAAGTGATATATATCTATATACTTAAACCCCAACCCCACATAATGGTACAGCCTTGCTAAATAAATATGCATTGTTGTACACTTATTTTTATTTTTTATTTATTTTTTAATTTTTAATTTTTTTTCATTTAGCATTTAGCATTTTAGAGGTGGATTATTTATTATTCGGTGGATTATTTATTATTTTGTGGTGGATTATACACAATGATGAAGCACACATGTTCAATTTTTTTGTGTCATTTATCATTTTAGAGGTGGATTATTTATTATTTTGTGGTGGATTATACACAATGATTTCTTGATGGAGCACATATGCTTTGATTGTACAGGGACAAACTTCACTTTCCTTCACGGCTAGCTGTTTGTTTGGTCACGTTGTGGTATTCACATATTTTCCCGAATCGAGTTTCTCCTTCCCTACGGTAGATTGTCTACGGTGAATTGTCGATAACTCCTATAACGTAGTTTTCTCACAATTTTATTTTCTTGCAATTGCATTTTCTTGTATTGTCCTACCTACCATTCTATTGTCGATATCGGAATTTCAATCGCTTAAAGAAAACACGGTATAACAGATACGGATTGTAAAGTACAGCTAAGAATTAGTAGACCAAAGAACTGCACATGCACTTCCGCTTATCTATAGTCTTTGCTGTTAATATGTCATAAAAATTCTGTTCAGAGAAGTATATATGATTGAGTTTTAAAAGATCTTCAGATATCTGCATTTTCTGCTTACTTTTTATTTCTGAATTTTCAACCATAGCGGTATAAAAAACATCTTAATAACGCAGGAGATTTATGAAGACATAGTCATAGTTAATAATTATGTCGATAGGTGTATATCTGTTAGAATTTTGGGGTGGAATATCATCTATGCTTTTTCATTTATCGACAAAAATGAGATAAGTGTATTGTCCAGATTGATTCTATCGTAGTCATCCAACATTAAACGAGAATGAGACAAGTGTACTGTCCAGATTGATTATATGAGCGTCTTATAAAATTAATAATTAATAATTTTAAAAAAATAAAAAAAAAAATTTAATTAATATGTGATAAGTAGAGTTAGTGATAGTTGTAAAAATTGAAATTAATCTTCAACTATTCGATTATTAGATACAACTATTAGCTTAACACAAATGTGTCTAGAACTATTAGCTTAACTTCAACTCTAATCAAAGTTATATTGGATAACTATTACCTTAACTATTATATGCAACTATTATGTTAACTCCAATGATTTTACAACTATTAGTTTAACTACAACTCTAATTACTTACGGCTTAGTCCAAGTGCATTTGACATCTAGGATTCTAGCTAATGTGTAGTCATGTAAGAGTCGAACTCCAAATAAAATAGTTCAAACTCTTAATAAATTCCTCTGAACTCGTGTGATAACTGCACTTAGTGGCATGGTATTATGCAACTCATGTGATACTCCAACTCCACCTACCAATTGGGATTCCACTTAATGTGCATAAGGCTTAGTCGAACTCCATTTGGAAGGTAGAAGTCACGATAACTCATAGCTATTTTATTAACTACAATAGATTTATATTAGCTTAACTATTACATAAAACTATTAGCTTAACTCCAATGATTTTATAACTATTAGCTTAACTTCAAGTCTAATTACTTATGCCTTAGTCCAACTGCACTTGACATCTAGGAGTCTAGCTAATGTGCAGTCATGTAAGAGTCGAACTCCTATCCTCTGAACTCACGTGATGACTCGAACTCCTATCCTCTGAACTCACGTGATAACTACGCTTAGTAGCATGGTATTGTGCAACTCATGTGACACTCGAACTACACCTACCAACTGGGAGTTTAGTTAATGTGCATAAGGCTTAGTCAGGATAACTTAGAGCTCTTTTATTAACCACAATAGATTTATATTAACTTTTAAATTAACTATTAATCGTTCGAACTCCTTATAAACAATTATAAAAAATAAAAAATAGCTCATGTGATAACTAAACTTAACGGCATGGTAATGTGTAGTCCATGTGACAGTTGAACTCCATCTAGCAACTTGAAGTCGAGTTAATTAGTCAAACTGCATTTTACAGTTGGGAGTTGAAGTAAAGTGCAGTTCATGTGATAGTATAATTCATAATAAAATCCTCTGAACTCCTAATAAATTCCTCATAACTCATGTGATAACTGCACTTAATGGCATGGTAATGTGCAATTGATGTGACACTCGAGAGGGTGTGGGGGCGATGGCTTTGGCGCTGGGAGAGGGGGCGGCGGCGTGAATAGGGGGAGCAAGGAGTGCAGTGGAGGGGGCGGTGGCGCCAGGAGGGGGGAAGGAAAATAGCGGAGGAAGCGGCGACGCCAAGATCGGGAGAAAGGAAAATAGCGGAGGGGTCTGCCATTGGAGGATGGTCACTCTTTCTTGAGTTGCTTGGTTGTGGGTACCAAGTCTGTTTTTTATATAGTACTGGGTACCATTAAAGTGCTAAGGAGGCCGTCTTAACTCTTAGATAAGGGATAAGGGCTGAGGGCAGTAAGAGAACTAGGTGAGAAAGGCAGCGCATAGACGGTTTTGAACCATAATGCTTAACAGTTTAAACCACAATAGTTTTTATTCTAATCCCTCAATTGCTACATTTTTTACCAATATGGTATTGGTACAACAGTTGAACGGAGCTTTCTATTTTCTAATTAATAATAATATTCTTCACCCCACTTCATATATGTACCATGAAACAATAAGGTCAATATGATGGAGATTTTAATTAAGGCTATACAAGTGTGTTTTAGCAATGAAAGTTTGACATAATTACAATCACTTTCATTTTGTTTTTATCTTAAAGTTTTCTCTCATTCTTTTTATGTAAAACTTCTCCATCATTTTACTATTCTCATTTTGAGTGTTGTTAATAATGCATTTTTTTAAAGTAGAATTATACCAAATTAATAAAAATATAAAATATAAAACTCAATATAATAAAAATACAAACTTTTTAAAAGAAATTCACATTTATACCTAAAAGTTAAATGTAAAAGGACAGAAAACGTAAAAGCCTTATGGAATTACGAGATGTGAAATATACACACCAGTTATCGAAAATATAGAAATTCAAGACTTGAAGATAATGAATATAACTCATAAAATTATCAAAACTTTAGTTATCGACTCATCTATCATGGGGATGATGTTTGTTTGCTCATCGACTATCAATCATAGTAAAAGGGGATAGTGTTTGTTTGCTACTGAGGGCTGTGAGATTTTTTATATATATTTTAGAATTTTGGGTGTATTAATATTTATTTTATTTTATTTATAGATAAGAATGAAATATATTTATTGTTTTATTGATTTATGGATATTTTTCAAAATTTATAATTAACAATTACAAAAAAGTTGAAAAAAGTTGAAAAAAATTTATGTGATAAATGTACTTTGTGATAGTTGGAAAAAAATAAATAGAACATAAAAAAACTCATGTGATAATTAAATTTAGTGTCATGGTAATGTGTAGTCTATGTGACAATGAAACTCCATCTAGCAACTCGAAGTCGGGTTAATGTGCACAAGGTTTAGTCAAAGTGCATTTTACAACTGGGAGTTGAAGTAATGTGCACTTAGTGTGATAATCAAACTCCTAATAAAATCCTATAAACTAATAAATTCCTCTAAACTAGGAGATAACTGAGAGTGTTATATTAACAACAATAGCTTTATATTAACTATTAGATACAATTATTAGCTTAACTTCAATTACGAGCTTAAGAACTAAAAATTAAGTGGTTGTTATATTAGATTAATTTTTAGATACAAGTAATTGACATATTATTTTAGAAAATTGTTTCATCAATTTATCAAATACATATCTATCAAATTATTCAAAATATATTAATCTTATTTATAGTTATGGCTAGTTACCTAAGATATCTTAAAATAAATAAATAAACAAAAACTTCAGGTAAATGAAATTCAAAAATAATCATAATAAATAAATGATCAAAATTTTAGTCATGTATCCTATTAAAAAGTGGATAATTTGTATTTGCTCAATGGGGCACTTAGGAATACTCCTAATAAATAAATGTTCAAAACTTTAGTCATATATCCTATTAAAAAGTGGATAATTTGTGTTTGCTCAATGGGAAGTTTGAATAATGGTTAAAGATGCTATGCAAATAAATATATAAAATTATTTTACTATGTATACTAGTGTAAGTATGACTACTTAGTGGTAAACTTGCTTTAATGTGTTTTAGAAAGCACTTGAATAAATTGTGTTTGCTCAATGGGGCACTTGAATAATGGATAAAGATGCTCTGCAATAAATATAAAATTATTTTACCATGTCTAACCGTGGAAGTATGACTACTTAGTGGTAAAACTCTTTTAATGCGTTTTAGATCATTTGATTAATTTAAAAAGATATATTACTTTGTTAATACATTTAATAAATTTAAACTATTTATAATATCGACATTATATAAGAAAACTGACCATTAAAATATTTTAGTGATCACCCAAAGTGTAAAACATAGAATTGATAAAGTTCCTTTGCAATTAACATATATAAAGGTTTTTGATTCCATGGACAATTTTGATGGGACATTTTCGTTTTAAAAAAAATATCTTATGATCTACCTTTCTACATGATATGGGTAGATTTTTTTTGGGTGTTAAATCGTTT
>LPNX010952542.1:143100-160261 GCA_001517045.1 Pseudotsuga menziesii | reverse complement strand
TTTGCAATATATTGATTTTTAATTGGAAATGAATGTATGTCATATAGAAACTTAATTTAATATATATTTATGTTTTTGTAAAACAAGTTTCATTGTAAATGTGTTTAAATTAGATTAAGTAGAAGTAATAAATTTTAATTATATATAAAATAAAAAATAGAAAGAAGATCTAATTAAACAAAATGAGGAACTTCAAATAGATTGAAGGAAAATAGTCTATAAAAAGAAGAATCAACTTGTTCTAAATGAATACTTTTAAGTATGGAAAAGTACATGATGGACATAAATTTAATGATACCCCTCGATCTACAATGCTTGATGGACTTACTACTTGGGCTAAGATACTAGTAAGGAGGTCTCTTATTACTTAGCCAAGAATGAAGTAATTAGTCTAATGCATTCCACTCTAAATTATTTGTCTCCTGAAAGTTACCAAAAGTCATTGAACACCTTGTGGAAGAAAAGGGATACGTTCCTTTGGCCCTCAAGCCATGACTCCATGGAGGGAGCTATGTGAGCCCTTAAATACCAAATAGTACCACCAAATGATCATATATTTAGGGGAGAATAAAAATAAAAATAAATGTATTTAATCTCCATATCTAAAGAACAAATCTAATAAGTACAATACTCCCGTGGCATATGGTAGTCTATCACAATGCAAAGTTAATGGAAAAAAACTCTAAGTTTGCAATATGAACTCTCATACTACAAGGAAAATGGAGTTTCGTTTACTAAGGAAGTTTCATGAATCCATCTATAAAGTAAATATATAAAGTGGGAAAATGATGGAGTTTGCAAAAAATTCATCCTGTGGGCTCTAACCACATGGAACTAAGGAAATATTTATAGATCTCAGTGCTAATGTCCTTTTTGATCTCATTGTTGGAAATACATTGAGTATTCATTGAGAACGTGTGGGGAGGTGGCTTATTAGTATCAAGATGAACTAAGTGGAGTAATGAAGACGCTTTAGCAAAAGAGTAGGAGCCTACCCCATGTTTTTCTAGATAAATAAAGCACATGATAAATATATATGGATAACTAAGGGGAATAAATTGGGAGTTGGCCTTTTGCTTGAGCCTATGTATCACTGTCACCACATGGAATATCGTTAAAACAACACGTGAGGAAATAACAAAATATTGGTGAATTCTGGCCCAATATAAATACCCTATCCAACTATGATTTTTAAGTATTCTATCCTTCAATAATGTCAAGATAAGTACCCTATCCAACTATGATTTTTTAAGTACCCTATCCTTCAACAATGTCAAGATAAGTACCCTATCCAACTATGATTTTTTAATCAAAGATGTGGTCCCCAAATCTTATATCCATGAAGAGTAGTAGGTGTGACTAACTAGTGAAAGAGGCATATCCTCAAGGTTCGTGCATAAATATGGTCCCCAAAACTGTTGAGCCCGGAAATGGCCCTTTTATACCACCCTTATTCACTCCTTTTTGCCCTATCCTACCCCATTGAGCATGCCAAATAAATGTTTTACCCTCACTCTACTCTTCAAATCCACCAAGGTATGATTAGTTATTGTCTTATTTTATTAATACTTATGATTATGGTAATTAAGGCTTTATATCTCTCAATATGCTAACATATGATGGTTTATAAATGTATTTTGAGATATATAGACTACAGGAAGATCGAGATGAACATGCTATGAAAAGGATGAGCATTCATTGCTCAAGTTGATCGTCATCCATCCTACCATTGTCCAAAGAATGAGGTCCCATCATATTTTTCCTGGCAAAGCTGTACAAAGATAGCTGCAACAGAATGCGATGGATTTGGAGGTCAACAGTGCGTTGCTGCTCGTGTATAGCTATGATCCGAAGATATCATTATTCCTGGGTCAACTAATAGTTTCCCTATATTTCCTATCTTTTATCTTGCCACAGTTGTAACAGTTGTTGTAATTAGGGCGCCTGAAGATCAGAGATCTTCATGGCTGCCCAATAATAGGGATATGATGTTATGATTTACATTGTATAAATATGGACAACTATTATGAGCCAGGGGTTGAACTCATAGCCAATTCATTGTATTAGTTGTGCCTGAGACTTGTGTAATCGATTTGTCTTTTTAATACAAGGAGTTACTTAAGATCTCAGGGTTTTAATGTGTGTTCATCCAGCATGTCTGTGTGAATGCTGGCCCCAGCTTCCCACAGGGATTGCTAAGTTAAATTAGGAATTTCATTTATTTTGTCGTGTGAGGTTATGTTAATTTTATTTCTTCATAGGAAGCTGTAACAAGTTGTGGATTTACAGTGTGTTGTGATTGCATCTCTTGGAAATTTGTAGTGGCATGGTGTGATAGTCGACTAAGTAGGTAATTATTCCTTATGCAATTTGTGTGGTAACTGTAATAGCTCTGTTCATCCTTAGATCTTTTAGTTGTTGTTTCCATGAATCCTTGCAGCTTGTCCCTTATTTTTATGATTGCAGAATTTCATTCCTGTACTTCGAATTCATAGAACAGTTGAACTCAATTTCTGTATTTTGAATCTCTAGATTAATATTCAATTTATGTCTTTGGATTTCTAGAATAATCAGATTAAGATAGTTGGGTTAATCATTAAGTGGTTTAAAATAGAATTTCCCTTTTTCTGCAATTATAATCTAGATGTGACTTTCATCTTTCCATTCTTAGATCAAGAACAACAGAAGGTAATTGTGACTGTATTCCTTAGAAGGTAACTAGATTAAGTATATTCTTGGGATGAGCATAGCCGAACAGAGGATATGATTGTTCAATTACATTAATTTAGTGTTTAAGCATATATTGTGCATGTTATTGTTGAAATACAAGACTTCCCTGGGTTGAGAATAAATATTGAACACTCTGTATGTTAGTTGTAATTCACTTGCATATTGGGTTCCTAACATTTTGGCACCATTGCCGGGGAGGATAAAAATTAAACACCATCATTAGTTGCATCCTGTAATTCTTTCTATTCAGTCTCTTTTTTCTTTTTTTTTGTAATGATTTGGGTTGTATGAATACAAGAAGGGTAAAGCGTGATCATCTTCCAACTCGCAAAACCCCACAAAATACTAACAGTGTAGGTGGTCGAGGTCCACAATTGGGAAGAAGAACATTCATTGACAATCTTGTTAACAAAACTGATTCATCCACCAGGGTTTGCCATTAGGAAACACCTATCAGAAGAAGCCCTACTGATCCTAGGGCGTCAGTGTTAGGATCCACAGTGGTGAACACACGAGCAGCCATGACATGCTTAATTATCCCTGTAGAGGAGGACAAAGTTGGTACAACAGGATCTGCTGATAGAAGTCCAATCTACCACATTTACGAAAAGGTTGTAACTGAAGAGGAGTGGACATAGTTCCATCAGAAGATTGTTGATCAGTGGAAGAACGAGGAGAGGAATGAAGAGAAGAACAAAGAAAAGAACCAAGAGAAGAACAAGGAGAGGAACGAAGAGGAGAAAACAGAAGAAGGAACAAGTAATAGACACGAATCTGACGAGGAAGGGGCAATGGGGGAAAACCATCATCATGAAGATCATTCCCTGCCTGAAGGAATGGTGGCTACACTTAAGTTCCCAATTCAAAAGCCAGAAGGAACAACCCCTATGAAAAATATATCACTATCGATGTTGCCTCGCTTCCATGGAAAAGTGGCAGAGGATCCAGATGAATTTCTTTTTGAGTTTGATATCCTCTGTCAGAGCTACGACTACATCACCGATGCACAAAAGCTTAAGCTCTTCCCTGCGACTCTGAAGGACAATGCATTACGCTAGTTTATGAACCTAGGAGGTGGAACTATCACTAATTGGGATAGGATGAAACATGTGTTCCTAGAGAAATATTAGGAATATTGCAACACCAAGGACAAGAGAGAAGAATTGTTCAAAATGGTGTAGAAGGAGGATGAAAGTCTGGAATATTTTGTAGAGAGGCTCCTATAAAATGTGCAAAGAGCTGGACAGACGAACATTGGGTTGGATGTGCTCACGATAATCCTGCTTCATGAGATTAGGGATGATTGCCTAGATATGTTAAACCTGTTAGGAAAGGGGGATATCTCCAAGGAGTCTTTCGAGAAGATTGTGGAATTATGAAAAGGATACTCCAATGGATCTTCCAGGAATAATAGGCGGGACAAACGAGATAAGCTAGAACGTGATGTCTTCGATAGAACTCAGAAGTCATATAATGGAGAAGCCACCCATGCGGAGATAGGAAACCTCTTTTAAAATTTCAAAATAGAAATGATGAGTTCTATCTCCTCGAAAATCGACGTCCCGAAGGAAAAGCAAAAATAGGTAGTATAGGATCTCACACTAGGTGTGTTCTACCCTCGATGTAGAAAGAACCACCCTTTGAAGGAGTGCCCGCTTGGAAAGGTAGAAGTGTGTCAGTTGTGCGAGCTAAACCATGACACAAAATAATTCCCCTCACTTCCCCAAGTGAAGGCTGTTCTGCAAGCATCAACTCCAGAGGTGGAACTAGCCTATTTCATTGCACAAAAGAAGCCTTAGCAGCCTCGAAACCAAGGTATGACCCTGGACTTGTTTCCATTTTTGAATAACATGAGTAATTGGAATAATATGCAAAATGTGATGCACAATTCCCTTCATCTTATTCTCAGTGGAACCCTTCTCAACCTTTAATGCAAAATTATAACTCATGGAATCCCTGGGTTCAACCACCACACCAACCAACTTCTTGGTCTCTTGGATGGAGAAATTTCCATCCAGGGAACCAGTTTCCTCAACAACCTCCACATCAACAGCAACCATACCCTCCTTAATATCCTCAATATCCTCAATACCCTCATCAGCAGTTGTAGCTACAGTTGCAGAAGAATTATGCCCCTAATATACCGATACGACCTCAGCTGCCTGCTCAACGTAATCCTAACCCAAACAATAAAATAGTCCATCAATTTGAGACTGTCAACATGCCTGCCTACTTTCTTTCTCTTGTGCCTTGCAACAATATTCGCTTACGGTCAGGAAAAATAGTAGAGCCTGTAATCATAGAAGATGTTCCACCCTCTGTACATGAAGAAGCGGTGAATCCACAACATCTATCCAATATGAACCCTATCATTGAAGATGCTGAATATCCCACTAATGGGACAACTAAAACACAGAATGATAAATATAGCGATACACAGCCTACCCAACTGATTAGGCAACCACCATATCCTGAGAGATTAATGCTACCAGGGGTAGGGGGACAACCTTAGTTTAACCTCTTAGGAGAGTTAAAGAATCTTTATGTTAAAATTCCCCTCCTTCAAGCTCTTCAAGATGTACCTATCTATGCTAGAACTGTTCGGGACTTGCGCACAAAGAAACCAGGGAGGAAACCCAGAGATCGTCCCACTGTCCATGTCATAGGGAAATTATCTGCATTAATAACAAGAAAAACCCTGTTGGCCAAATATGACGATCCTGGGAACCCCACTATCACTGTACAGATTAGGCATACATAGATACCGAACGTACTGGTAGATTTAGGAGCAGCCATTGATGTCATGACAATCAAAACTGTAAGAAAACTTGGGCTCACTAATCTTAGGCCAACCCCCACTGTTTTAGAACTAGAAGATAGATCCACCATTAAACCTGAAGAAATTCTGGATGATCTCATCATCTCAATGGACTCTTGGGAGTATCTTGCTGAATTCTTGGTTTTACAACCTAAGTCGGAACTAGGAGGGCACCCAGTGATCCTGGGAAGGCCTTGGTTAGCCACAGCTGATGCTTGTGTCAGCTATCGATCTGGGTCTATGACCATATCAGATGGCACCGAGACTAAGAAACTCACTCTCTATTCTCCAGCTCGGCCAAGCCTAGAAGCTGAAACTTCTTTATGGATGGAGCCAGAGGAAGAAAATGGTGTTTAGCCATTATTAACTATAGGGAAAGCCTTAACCTTTAAAGATGAAACTGAAGATGATGCCATTAACAACTTCATCAGTGAACCCACCTCAGTCAATAAAGAAGTTTATCAAATCATGAACATTACTCTGGGTAAGGAAGAACAAGAAAATCTCACAAAAGAAGCACTAGTTGGTGACACACACATAATCCCAGTATTGAAAAATTCAAAAAGTATTCCCATTGAGTTAGAGTCTGGAAAAACCCTGAATATTAACCCTAGCCTCTCCTTAAATGAACAGAAGCACATGATCAGTCTCTTGAAAGAACACAAGGGGGAATTTTCCTAGCAGTATACAGACATGAGGGGTATTCCCTCTAACCTGTGCACCCATCATATTTATATTAAAACTGACTCCTGGCCTGTGTGCCAGCCTCAACGACGAATGAAACCCAATCTTAGGGACATAGTGAAGGAAGAAATTCAGAAACTCTTGGAAGAAGGATTCATATATCCTATTTCAGACAGCGAGTGGGTCTCCCTACTCGTAACTATACCCAAGAAAAATGGTAAATGGAGAGTCTATGTCGACTACAGGGAGCTGAACAAAGCCACACAAAAGGACCACTTTCCCTTGCCCTTTATCGATCAAGTAATCGACACCCTATCAGGGAAGAAGTTCTTCTGCTTCCTAGATGGGTTTAGTGGGTACAATCAGATTCAGATTGCTCTTGAAGACCAAGATAAAATTACCTTCACCTGTCCCTAGGGAACATTTGCTTACAGAGTGCTTCCATTTGGTTTATGTAATGTACCAACAACATTTCAAAGAGTTGTAATCGACATATTTTCAGAATTAGTTAATGATAGTATGGAAATTTTTATGGATTATTTCACTCCTTATGGCAAGGATTTTGAAGAAGCACTGGAGAATTTGAAAAAGGTTTGAACTCGCTGTGAACAGAACCCAACTCTCTTTAAGCACTGAAAAGTGCCATATGATGATAGTGAAGGAGTAGTATTGGGGCACTTCATCTCTGCTGATGGCATTCAGGTGGATCCCTAAAAAATATACCTACTCCTGCAACTCAAAAAGAGGTGCAAAGTTTCCTAGGACATGCTGGATACTACCGAAGAATTATAGAAATTTTTTCCAAACTTGCTTCTCCTTTGTTTTCAGTATTAATGAAGGATGTGTAGTTTGTTTGGAATGAAGCATGCTAGATAGCATTTTTTAAGCTTAAGGAGAAGATGTCCATAGCTCCTATCTTAAGAGGGCCCAATTGGACCCTACCCTTCAACATTTCTTAAGATGCTTTTGATATCGCTATTGGAGCAGTTTTAGGACAGCAGGATGGTCAAGTACATTATGCAATTTATTATATTAGTAAAAACTTAGCCCTTGTTGAACTTAATTATACTATCACCAAGAAGGAGTTATTAGCTATTGTCTACTCCATTAACAAATTTCGACACTACATTACTGGATATCCTACATTTGTGCACACTGACCACTTTGCCATTAAATATCTAATGAATAAACTTGTCACTAATGCCAGAGTGACTAGATGGCTCTTATTATTACAAGAATTTGATATTACCATCATAGATAAACCTGGAAAAAAAATGTTTCACTGATTTTTTATCTCGTTTCACTAACAGTGATGATAATTTGCCTGTCGAGGACTCCTTTCCAGATGAACATCTCTTTGTAGTTTCAGCTTACTCCCCTTGGTATGCAGATGTTGCTAATTACTTGGTTGTAGGGAAGCTTCCAGCACATATGTCCAAAAGAGAAAAAAAGAAAATTATTCAGCAAAGTGCCAGGTACTGTTGGGTAAACGGTCATCTCTTTTACACAGGACCTGATCTTGAGATCAGAAGATGTGTAAGAGAAGATGAAATCTTTCACATATTGAGGGCCTGCCATGATGAACCTTGTGGGGGACATTTTGCAGACAGAAGGACATGACACAAAGCACTGAGAATGGGATACTATTGGCCAACTCTTTTCAGGGATGCAAAAAGATATGTCCAGTCTTGTGATAGCTAGAAACGGGTGGGTTATCCCAACAAATTAGCTCAAATTCCTCTACAACCACAATCAATAATTGAACCGTTTGATAGATGGGATCTAGATTTCGTTGGTCCTATCAACCCTAATTCCAAACCGAAAGCCTACATCTTGGTCTGTATTGATTATATGACAAAATGGGTGGAAGTTGTAGCTCTGGAGAAGGCTAATGACTAGGCTATGATTGACTTCCTATACAGTGAAATATTTACCCATTTTGGGGTACCGAAGGAAGTAGTTACTGATGGAGGACCGCAGTTTATGTCACATCAATTTGAAGCTCTGCTATGAAAGTATCATGTTCAGCATAGGGTAGCTTCACCATACGATCCCCAAGCCAATGGCCAGGTGGAAAGCACTAATAAAGTTATTGAAGCTATCCTCAGCAAGATAGTCAAGAGCCATCGTAGAGATTGGGCTGATAGGCTTTCGGAAGCACTATGGGCATATCGCACCACTTGGCATAACACCATAGGTTTCTCTCCTTACGGCTTAGTGTATTGAAAAAGTACCATCTTCCCAATTGAATTTGAAATCAAGACCTTGAACATGGCCACAGAGGTAAACCTGGATGTAACTGAAGCCCAGAAAGGAAGATTGAACCAACTGAATGAACTGGATGAGAATCGGTTAGCTGCAGTGGACCAGACAGTGTTAATTCAACAACAGAGATCCAATTGGCATGATCGATGCTTCAAAAAGAAGGTCTTCTGTGAGGGATACTAGGCACTATTATATGATTCCAGATTCAAAAGAGATTTCAAGGGCAAATTACACCCAAGATGGCTGGGCCCATACCTAGTAGACAGGGTATTTGATAACGGCACAGTCCGTTTGGCAACTATCGATGAAAACTGCACACCATTATTTGCCAATGGTCACAGGATGCGACCGTACTGTAAACCAATTCCAAAGGGTGCATTTATCTCACAAATTGTTGCTGATCCAGATTACCTGCTAGCACAAGGGTAGGAATTTTTCTCTGCCTCTGTCAATCCTTAATTGATCACTGCAAATCACATATGAATTGTTGTACATAAATAATTGTTGTTGTTTTTTTTTCTTTTTTCTTTGTTATGTTATCTTTTCTTTTGCACTTGATTTGTTTTTCTGTTTTTCCAAAATGTTCAGGGAAGCACCCAAGGATGGTGGTCAAATTGGGCCTATCGACCAAAAGTCATTTTTTTGTGACTTCCTGCACCAATTTTTTTTCCTTAAATAAATTTGTCGTAGCTGTGACACCCTTTTTTCGGTAGCTACGACACCTTTTTCTAGCAGTTGCGACACCCATTTTCCAGTAGCTGCTACACTTTTTTCTGGCAGTTGGAACACCTTTTTTTGGCATCTGCGACACCCATTTTCTAGTAGCTGCGACACCTTTTTCCGGCAGCTGCAACACCTTTTTTTGGTAGCTGCAACACCTTTTTTCGGTTGCTGCAATACCTTTTTTTGGTAGCTGCAACACCGTTCCTGGCAGCTGCAACACCGTTCTCGGTAGCTGCAACACCATGACACTCCACCTTTTTTTGTTTCCACAGCCATGACCCTGTTTTACTTTTTCCCACACATTCCGTTTCGCATAGCTGTAGCATAGTCACGTTTCCTCCTATTGACATTCCTTTATCCATCTTCTGGCAGTTGCGACATCTTTTTCGACAGCTGCAACATCTTTTTCGGCAGCTACGACTCCGCTACATTTGGTTGATTTTTCGATCATTCAAGGTTGCACCTCTGCTTAGATCTCTTTATGGCCGCAGCTATGACTCTTGTGAATCCTGTGTTCTTGACAGATCTTTTTGCATGATAGCAACTCCTCTAGATATGGCTTCGATTCCTAATGCCAGCAATTTAACTCATAATGTAATATTCATCATATTTTCGACCATTTTAACATGATGTTTTTTTCTTCACAGGAGGAAAAGGTTATTACAGCACCTCTGTAATAATGATTACATTTAATGACTACACAGTGCACAAGTTCAACTTCTGCAACATCTGTAACCACACGTTCTATTATTCTCCAAAGGACATCCAACGTGCATTTCCGAAGGTATGGCCTTGATTAACCACTTGATTAAGTATCAATATGATTTGACAATATTAGTCGTACCTCCCTTTTTATGCCCATTATTGCATCGATTAACTCTCTGCTCGTGTGACGTAAAGACTAATTATGCTACCTAATAACTGCCACCTTCCCCAATTTGGGATAAAATTTCAAATAATCTAGTGCATTGAAACTTTCCAAATTTTCCTAACTCTCCTCTCAGTTGTCCATGCATACTGTGTGCTGTAACCTCCATTGTCAGAGACTATAATCTATTAAATTGTAAAATAATTATGAAGACAGAAACATGGGGATTCAGGCTCGTTATGAACCTTCAAACACACGAGAACTCAGAAGAAAAGTTGCAGTCATCGCTATCTTTCAAGCTGCCGGTTGGACGGAATTTTTTGAACGTCTGAATGGATTTCACCGTGAAGTAGCCTTACAATTTGCTTTGAACCTCATAGAAACCCACTCAGAGGTTTGGGGATTGTGCATTGAAGTTTCTGAAGCCATCATGGCTGAGGTCACTAGTATTCCTCAGGTGGGAAGGGCTTGGTTTGGACGTCGAGTCCCCACTACTGCAATAGTACAAGACTTTCTAATAGAGGGGGAGCAGGTTCAAACAAAAAAAAGGGGGATAGTATTACAGTCATTGCCATGACCATGGAATCACGTCACTGTTTTCCTCAAGAAATATATCACCTGCGAAGGTAGGTACCAAACAGTCTATAATTCTAAATTCCCTTTACTATCTCATCTCCATCACAGAGTTATGTTAAATATTCCATATTATTTTCTCAATGATTTACATCATATGGAGGGGTTTGTTCGAGTTGCCAAACATCCACTCTCCTCACTATCCCACCATGGCCTCATTAACTTAATAATCTTAAGGAACCTTTCTCAACACAATATAACCTAGGAGCAATTTACAGCCCAAGTTCAGGAACCCGCTCCTTTGCTCGGTATTCCAATAGAAGAAGAGCAGGTCCATCCATAGTTGGGGGGGAATGAAGCACAACAGGAGGCTCAAAGCCCCTCCAATATAGTTGGGGGGGAGATGAGATTGGATCAAAGGATCAACCAGGGGTACAAGCAGAACAATGGAGAGAATATGTACATGAAAACCCTGTGGAAGAACTAAATAATAGGGTAGCTCTGGCAGTAGAGGGTGAAACTGGAGCAGCATTAGATGCTGGGACAATTGAACCCGAAGATGACAGAGCCATGGAAACAGAAGAAAATACTGATTTGGTGACCGTTGAGTCCTCATCTAAATGGGGAGGAACCTTGACTGAGGAATAATATCCCAAGGAACAAGAAAATGATGGAACTAGGAACATTCCTTCTACCTCAGCTGTGAATCTAGAAACTCTAGCACCACAAAGAAAAAGGAGGAGACCAAAGGATGAAATTAAGGTATCTCCACTAATAAGAAGGAAAAGAACCAAGTTGGTCATAGCAACATAAGTAGCAAGGGAAATATGGGCAACCTTAGAAGCACAAATCAAGTTCCCCATTCTTAAACCCAGACCAATTGATGCCCCAGAGGGGCTGGTTGAAGAAGAACTCCAAATTGAAGGACTTCTGTTTGAAATTAGGCTATTAAAAGAGGATGTCCAAACACTCAGAAAAGAATTGAAAAATTGGAAAGAAGCATCCAGAAAACAGGGCAAAAGGAAGCTGCACACATTGGTGGAAGCTGCAGATCAATTGGAAGGATCAAATCCTACCGAGCTTGGCAATGAGGAAGAAAGAGTGATCTGTCCCACTCGTGGAGAAATATTTAATGAATTAAATTACAAGATTATAATTCATGCCTTCACAACACAACAGCCTGCACCTACAACTGTGGAAGGATAGGTACAACTTGATTTGAGAGATGGTGGGCCTCCCTAAGAAAAACTTCAGGAAAAGGAAGCTGCAAATGAACAAGATGTTGTCACACAAGAACCAGCATCCTTGAATATTATTGATGGTGAGATTCCCAAAGAAGAACTTTAGGAGAAAGAAGTTTATGATAAACAGGATGCTATCACACAAGAACCAACATCTTTAAATATTCATGTCGAAATTGCCACTAACCCTGGTACAAAGGAACCAAAGGATGAAGTTATTCCCGATTTTATGGATGAAGATTGCACCGCGACCCCGAAATCCCCCCATGACACAGAAATAATAGAAGTGGAACCACAATAGCAAGATAATGATGACGTCAATCAAGATGCTATCACACAAGAACCAACATCCTTAAATGTTCTTGCTCACATAGCTTCCCAAATGAGGGGAGGAGAACCAGGAATTGAAGGCACTATGGAATTTAATGAAGAATTTTGTACTATGACTCTAGAATTGTCCCAGGACATAGAAATACTAGAAAAGGAGCCACAATAGTAGGGAGATGAAGAAGCGAGTCAGGATGTTGTCACATAAGAACCAACATCCTTGAAAATTGTAGTAGGGACTCTTGAAGTGAAACAAGAAAATAACCCTGAAGTGGATATCATTCTTGATATGGATTGGGGTGAAGATGAACAAGTTCAAACAAAACCCTCAGGTGATACTGAAATCCTTGAGCAACACCTGCATACTGAAGAAGACATCTAATCTTAGCAGCATGAGGAAAAAGAAGAACAGGGCTCTGTCACACAAGAACGAGTAGCCTCACAGCCCCTGGCTAAGATAGCAGCTGATGATTAGGTAGAAAATGAAATTAAAATTCAGGAGGAAGTTGCTCCACAAGAACCAACATCCTCACAGTCAGCTGCCAAAATTGCTAAGAGAGAAACCCAAAAATAAGACGTTGTTACACAAGAACCAGTGTCTCTAAGAGTGGTGGACGTTGTTGCTGAAGAGATTCTAGAAAAGGTTGTTGTCACACAAGAACCAACACCCCCATAAATAGCTTCAGATGTGCAAGATGTCCAATGTGGCACATCAGGTGACAAAGTGTGGATTGATCCCCTTCAAAATTTCATTGACCTGGATTTTGACAAGGAGGAGCATCATGAAGAAGAAGCCCTGAACCCTACAGCAAAAATCTCAATTCTAAGAATGGAGGTAAGAAAATGGAAGAGCTAGGTGGAGGAATAACAAGAAGGGATAGTTTCCCTTACTGAGCATAAAAATATTATTAGGATACTGGAGGAGAAATGGGCAGAAGAACATATGACCAAGAGACTTCAAGAAGAAGAGCTATAGAGCAATTTAAGGGAGCTGAAAAAGTTCCAGTCTATGTAGAAGGAAAAAGAGCAGATATATGCTCTTTCTCAAGAACCCCTGGGCACTAGGGTACCTTCTTCTTCTTACCCTGTCTTTCTATTTGAACAATTTGTTTGGTTTAAGTTGAGAGCTGTGAAATAAGGGAGGTCATTTTAGATAACAACCTCAGCAAAATTCTTTGAAACATTTTTAAGAAGCAATTTTGAAGATCAAAATTTGCTGTGTGAATTATATTTGCATGAGATGGCTTGCCCTTTGGACCGCCATTCAAATCCTGTCCCTTTTTTAGGAGATGTTCAGTTGAGGACCTTTGCTTCTTTTGTGAGTAATCATGTTCAGTGGGAAAGGTCTTTTCAAACCTTTTCTCACAATGAAGCTCACTCTAATCTGTGGGTTTGAAGTGAGCCTCAAAATCCTGGTATTTTTCTTGATGGACACATGAGTTTGCTCTCATGCCCCATCCAGATTTGGCACATAATGGAACTACAAGAGAAAGTTATTTCTACCTGTACCAACCATATTTCTATACACCAACAAGCAGCGTTGGAAGGAAGTAAGCAGAGATGGCAGGTTTCCTCTCCTACACTCAGGAGCAGAGACTCCTATTATTTTAGAAATTTTGAATAGACACTTTCTACGGTTGAGGGTGATGTTGGATGTATCAGGGAGTGTGGGGCTAATTGGTTGGGCCTGAAATTTAAGTTTCCCCTCATCTGGTGGCTAGAAAAACCATACAGGATGGATTTCTCACTGGCCAAGGCAGAGGAACAGCGATGTTGGAGATATTGGGTTACCCATAGAGGGTTCATAGAAAAAGAAGGAGCGTCTAAGTTCCCTTACGACTTCTCTTCTCTCCATGAACAGAGCACTGTGCAAGATTAAGATTTGGAATAATGGAGTTTGTTGCATGAGGACATGCAATGGGATAGTTGGGGGGAGATGTTGGGCCCAAAAATGGCCCTTTTTGACCACCCTTATTCACTCCTTTTTTCCCTATCCTACCCCATTGAGCATGCCAAATAAATGTTTTACCCTCACTCTACTCTTCAAATCCACCAAGGTATGATTGGTTATTGTATTATTTTATTAATACTTATGATTATGGTAATTAAGGCTTTATATCTCTCAATATGCTAACATATGATGGTTTATAAAGGTATTTTGAGATATATAGACTGCAGGAAGATTGGGCTAAACATGCTACGAAAAGTATGAGCATTCATTGCTCAAGTTGATCATCATCCATCCTTCCATTGTCCAAAGAATGAGGTCCCAACATATTATTCCTATAAAAGCTGTACAAAGATAGCTGCATCAGAATGCGATGGATTTGGAGGTCAACAGTGCACTGCTACTCATGTATAGCTATGATCTGAAGATATCATTATTCCTGGGTCAATTAACAGTTTCCCTATATTTCCTATCTTTTATCTTGCCATGGTTGTAACAGTTGTTGTAATAAGGGCGCCTGAAGATCATAGATGTTCATGGCTGCCCAATAATAGGGATAAGATTTTATGATTTACATTGTATAAATATGGAGAACTATTCTGAGCCAGGCATTGAACTCATAGCCAATTCATTGTATTAGTTGTGCATGAGAGTTGTGTAATTGGTTTGTCTTTTTAATGCAAGGAATTACTTCAGATCTAAGGGTTTTAATGTGTGTTCATCCAGCATCTCTATGTGAAGGCTCGACCCGCCTTCCCATAGAGATTGCAGAGTTAAATTAGGCATTTCATTTATTTTGTCGTGTGAGGTTATGTTAATTTATTTCTTCATAGGAAGCTGTAAGAAGTTGTGGATTTACAGTGTGTTGTGATTACATCTCTTGGAAATCTGTAGTGGCATGGTGTGACAGTCGACTGAGAAGTTAATTATTCCTTATGCAATTTGTGTGGTAAAAGATTTAAGTATTCCTTAAATCTTTTAGTTGTTGTTTCCATGAATCCTTGCAGCTTGTCCCTTATTTTTACGATTGCAGAATTTCATTCCTGTAGTTTGAATTCATAGAACAACTGAACTCAATTTCTGTATTTTGAATCTCTAGATTAATATTCAATTTATGTCTTTGGATTTCTAGAATAATCAGATTAATATAGTTGGGTTAATCATTAAGTGGTTAGAAACAGAATTTCCATTTTTCTGCAATTATAATCTAGATGTGACTTTCATCTTTCCGTTCTTAGATCAAGAACAATAGAAGGTAATTGTGACTGTATTCCTTAGAAGGTAACTAGATTAAGTAGATTCTTGGGATGAGGATAGCCGAACAGAGGATAAGATTGTTCAATTACATTACTTTAGTGTTTAAGCATATATTGCGCATGTTATCCTTAAAATACAAGACTTTTCTGGGTTGACAATAAATATTGCACACTTTGTATGTTAGTTGTAATTCACTTGCATATTCGGTGCCCAACATTTTGGCGCCGTTGCTGGGGAGGATAAAAATTAAACACCATCATTAGTTGCATCCTATAATTGTTTCTATTCAGTCTCTTTTTTTTGTGATGATTTGGGTTGTATGAATACAAGAATGGTAAAGTGTGATCATCTTTCAACTCGCAAAACCCCACAAAATACTAACAATGCAGGTGGTCAAGGTCGTGGTCGTGGTCGAGGTCCACAATTGGGAAGAAGAACATTCATTGATGATCTTATTGACAAAACTGATTCATCCACCAGGGATTTCCATTAGGAAACACCTATCAAAAGAAGCCCTGCTAATCCTGGGGCGTCAACGTCAAGATCCATAGTGGAGAACACACAAGCAACCACGACATCCTCAATTATCCCTGCAGAGGAGGACAAAGTTGGTACAATAGGATCTGCTTATAGAAGTCCAATATACCACATTTATGGAAAGGTTGTAACTGAACAGGAGTGGACACAGTTCCATCAGAAGATTGTTGATCAGTGGAAGAAAGAGGAGAGGAACGAAGAAAAGAACGAGGAGAGGAACGAATAGGATAAAACAGAAGAAGGAATGAGTAATAGACACGAATTTGATGAGGAAGAGGCAATGGGGGAAAACCATCATCATGAAGATCATTCCCTTCTTGAAGGAATGGTGGCTACACTTCAGTTACCAATTCAACAGCTGGAAGGAACAGCCCCTATGAAAAATATATCACCATCGGTGTTGCCTCACTTCCATGGAAAAGCGACAGAGGATCCAAATGAATTTCTTTTCAAGTTTGATATCCTCTGTCGCAGCTATGGCTACATCACCAATGCACAAAAGATGAATCTCTTCCCTGCCACTCTGAAGGACAATGCATTACACTGGTTCATGAGCCTAGGAGGTGGAGCTGTCAGTAATTGGGACAGGATGAAACAGGTGTTCCTGGAGAAACATGGGGTTGGATGTGCTCATGATAATTCTACTTCACGAGATTAGGGATGATTGCCTAGATATTTTAAACATGTTAGGAAAGGGTGATATCTCCAAGGATTCTTTCGAGAATATTGTGGAATTATGCAAAATATACTCTAGGGGATCTTCCAGGCATAATAATCGAGACAAATGGGATAAGCTAGAACGTGATGTCTTCAACAGAACTCAGAAGTCACCTAATGGAGGAGCCACCTGTGTGGAGATAGGAAAACTCCTTGAAAATTTCAAAACAGAAATGATGAGCTCTATATCCTCATAAATTGACATCCTGAGGGAAAAGCAAAAACAAGTAGTAGAGGATCTCACACTAGGTGTGTTCTGCCCTCGATGTAGAAAGAACCTTTCAAGGAGTTCCCGCTTGACAAGGTAGAAGTGTGTCAGCTGTATGAGCTAGACCATGACACAAAAGAATGCCCCTCACTTCCCCAAGTGAAGGCTGTTCTGCAAGCATCAACTCCAAAGGTGGAACCAGCCTACTTCATTGCACAAAAGAAGCCTTGGGAGCCTCGAAACCAAGGTATGACCCCTGACTCGT
>LPNX010952542.1:110321-142907 GCA_001517045.1 Pseudotsuga menziesii | reverse complement strand
CTCAGTGGAACCCTTCTCAACCTTCAATGCAAAATTATAACTCATGGAATCCTTGGGTTCAGCCACCACAGCCACCACACCAACCAACTTCTTGGTCTCCTTGATGGAGGAATTTCCATCCAGGGAACCAGTTTCCTCAACAGCCTCCACATCAGTAGCAACCATACCCTCCTCAATATACTCAATATCCTCAATACCCTCATTAGCAGTCGCAGTTGCAGTTGTAGAACAATTTTGCCCCTAATATACCGATACGACCTCAGCTTCCTGAACAACCTAATCCTAACCCAAACAATAAAACAATCCATCAATTTGAGCCTGTCAACATGCCTGCCTACTCCCTTTCTCCTATGCCTTGCAACGATATTCGCTTTTAATCAGGAAAAATAGTAGAGCCTGTAATCATAGAAGATGTTCCACCCTTTGTACATGAAGAAGGGATGAATCCACAACATCTATCCAATACGACCCCCATCATTGAAGATGCTGAACAACCCACTAATGGGACAACTAAAACATAGAATGATAAATCTAGCGATACACAACCTACCCAGCTGATTAGGAAACCACCGTGTCCCGAGAGATTAATGCTACCAAGGGTAGGGGGACAAACTGAGTTTAACCTCTTAGGAGAGTTAAAGAATCTTTATGTTAAAATTCCCATCCTTGAAGCTCTTCAAGATGTACCTATCTATGCTAGAACTATTCGGGACCTGTGTACAAAGAAACTAGGAAGGAAACCCAGAGATCCTCCCACTGTCCACGTCATAGGGAAATTATCTGCATTAATAAACGGAAAAATCTTGTTGGCCAAATATGACGATCCTAGGAACCCCACTGTCACTATGCATATTGGGCATACATAGATACCCAACGTACTAGTAGATTTAGGAGCAACGATTAATGTCATGACAATGGAAACTGTAAGAAAACTTGGGATCACTAATCTTAGGCCAACCCCTACTATCTTAGAACTGGCAGATAGATCCACCATTAAAATTGAAGGAATTCTGGATGATCTTGTCATCTCAGTTGACTCTTGGGAGTATCCTGCTGACTTCTTGGTTTTACAACCTAAGTCATAGCTAGGAGGGCACCCACTAATCCTGGGAAGGCCTTGGTTAGCCACAGTTGATGCTTCCATCGGATATCGATTTGGGTCTATGACCATATCACATGGCACCGAGACTAAGAACCTCACTCTCTATCCTCTATCTCGGCTGAGCCTAGAAGCTAAAACTTATTTATGAATGGAGCCAGAGGAAGAAATCCTAAACATTACTTTGGGTAAGGAAGAACAAGAAAATCTCACAGAAGAAGCACTAGTCGGTGACACACACATAATCCCAGTATTGAAAAATTCAAAAAGTATTCCCATTGAGGTAGATTATGGAAAAACCCTGAATATTAACCCCAGACTCTCCTTAGATGAATAGAAGCACCTAATTAGTCTCTTGGAAGAACACAAGGGGGCATTTTCCTGGGAGGATACAAACATGAGGGGTATTCCCTCTGACCTGTGCACCCATCATATTTATATTAAAAGTGACTCTCGGCCTGTGTGCCAGCCTCAACGATGAATGAACCCCAATCTTAGGGACATAGTGAATGATTCAGACAGCAAGTGGGTCTCCCTGCTCATAATTGTACCCAAGAAAAATGGTAAATGGAGAGTCTATGTCGACTACAGGGAGCTAAACAAAGCCACACAAAAAGACCACTTTCCCTTGCCCTTTATCGATCAAGTACTCGACACCCTATCAGGGAAGAATTTCTTCTCCTTCCTGGATGGGTTTAGCGGGTACAATCAGATTCAGATTGCTCCTGAAGACTAAGATAAAACTACCTTCACCTGTCCCTAGGGAACGTTTGCTTATAGAGTGCTCCCCTTTGGTTTATGTAATGCACCAGCAACATTTCAAAGCGCTGTAATTGGCATATTTTTAGAATTAGTTAATGACAGTATGGAAATTTTTATGGATTATTTCACTCCTTATGGCAAGGATTTTGAAGAAGCACTGGAAAATTTGAAAAAGGTTTTAACTCGCTGTGAATAGACCCTGCTCTCTTTAACTACTGAAAAGTGCCATATGATGATGAGTGAAGGAGTAGTATTGGGGCACTTCATCTCTACTGATGGCATTTAGGTGGATCCATAAAAAATCAAGGTAATAAAAAATATACCTACTCCTACAACTCAAAAAGAGGTGCGAAATTTCCTAGGACATGCTGGATACTACCGAAGATTTATAGAAAATTTTTCCAAACTTGCTTCTCCTTTGTTTTCATTGTTAATGAAGGATGTGTAGTTTTTTTGGAATGAAGCATGCCAGACAGCATTTGTTAAGCTTAAGGAAAAGCTGTCCACAGCTCCTATCTTAAGAGGGCCCAATTGGACCCTACCCTTCCACATTTCTTCAGATGCTTCTGATATCGCTATTGGAGAAGTTTTAGGATAGCAGGTTGGTCAAGTACCTTATGCTATTTATTATATTAGTAAAAACTTAGCCCCTGTTGAACTTAATTATACTGTCACCAAGAAGGAGTTCTTAGCTATTGTCTACTCCATTAACAAATTTCGACAATACATTACTAGATACACAATGACCACTCTGCCATTAAATATCTAATGAATAAACCTGTCACTAATGCCTAAGTGACTAGATGGCTCTTATTATTACAGGAATTTGATATTACCATCATAGATAAACCTAGAAAAGAAAATGTTGTCTCTGATTTTTTATCTTTTTTCACTAAGAGTGATGATAATTTTCCTGTTGAGTACTCTTTTCTAGATGATCATTTGTTTGTAGTTTCAGCTTACTCCCCTTAGTATGCAGATGTCCCTAATTACTTGGCTTTAGGGAAGCTTCCGGCACATATGTCCAAAAGAGAAAAAAAAGAAAATTATTCAGCAAAGTGCCAGGTACTATTGGGTAAATGGTAATCTGTTTTACACAGGCCCTGATCTTGAGATTAGAAGATGTGTAAGAGAAGATTAAATCTTACACATACTGAGGGCCTACCATGATGAACCTTGTGGGGGACATTTTTTAGACAGAAGGACATGACACAAAGCACTGATAATGGGCTACTATTGGCCAACTCTTTTCAGGGATGCAAAAAGCTATGTCCAGTCTTTTGATAGCTGCCAAAGGATGGGTCAACCCAATAGATTAGATCAAATGCCTCTGCAACCAGAATTAGTAATTGAACCCTTTGATATATGGGCTCTAGATTTCGTTGGTCCTATCAGCCCCCATTCCAAATAGAAATCCTACATCTTGGTCTGTACCGATTAAATGACAAAATGGGTGGAAGTTATGGCTCTAGCAAAGGCTAGTGACCAGGCTGTGATTGACTTCCTGTACAGTGAAATATTTACCCGTTTTGGGGTACCTAAGGAAGTATTTACTGGTGGAGGACTGCAGTTTATGTCGCATAAATTTGAATCTTTGTTATGAAAGTATCATGTTCAGCATAGGGTAGCTTCACCTTAGAATCCCCAAGCCAATGGCCAGGTGTAAAGCACTAATAAATTTATTGAATCTATCCTAACCAAGATAGTCAAGAGCCATCGTAGAGATTGGGATGACAGGCTTTTAGAAGCACTATGGGCATATCGCACCACTTGGCATAACACCACAAGTTTCTCTCCTTACGACTTAGTGTATGGAAAAAGTGCCATATTATCAATTGAATTTGAAATCAAGACCTTGAAGATGGCCACAGAGGTAAACTTGGATGTAACTAAAGCCCAGAAAAGAAGATTGAACCAATTGAATGAACTGGATGAGAATCGGTTAGCTGCAATGGACTAGACAGTGTTAATTCAACAACAGAGATCCAATTGGCATGAACGATTCATCAAAAAGAAGGTCTTCTGTGAGGGAGACTGGGAACTATTATATGATTCCATATTCAAAAGAGATTTCAAGGGAAAATTACACACAAGATGGTTGGGCCCATCCCTACTAGACAGGGTATTTGATAAAGGCACAGTCCGCCTGGTAACTATTGATGAAAACTGCGCACCATTATTTGCCAATGGTCACAGGCTGTGACTGTACCGTAAACCAATTTCAAAGGATGCATTTATCTCACAAATTGCCATTGATCTAGATTACCAGCTAGCACAAGGGCAGGAATTTTTCTCTGTCTCTATCAATCCTTAATTGATCACTATAAATCGCGTATGAATCATTGTACATAAATAATTGTTATTTTTTTTTCCTTTTTTCTTCATTATTTTATCTTTTCTTTTGCACTTAATCTGTTTTTCTATTTTTCCAAAACGTGCAGGGAAGTGCCCAAGGATGGTGGTTATATTGGGCCTGTCGACCAAAAGTCATTTTTCTGTGACTTCCTGCACCAATTGTTTTTTTTTCCTTAAATAAATTTGTCGCAGCTGTGAAACCCATTTTTCAGCAGTTGCAACGCCTTTTTCTGGCAGCTACGACACCCATTTTTTGGCAGTTGCGACACCTTTTTCTGACAGCTGCGACACCTTTTTCTAGCAGCTACGATGCCCATTTTTTGGCAGTTGCAACACCTTTTTTCGGCAGCTACAACACCTTTTTCTGATGGCTGCAATACCTTTTTTCGGTAGCTGCAACACCGTTCCCGGTAGCTGCAACACCGCTTCTGGTAGCTGCACCACCATGACACTTCGTCTTTTTCCGTTTCAATAGCCGCGACCCTATTTTAATTTTTCCCACACATTTTGTTTCACGTAGCTGTAGCATAGTCACTTTTTTGCCTGTTAACATTCCTTTATCCATCTTTTGGCAGCTGCGACATCTTTTTCGGCAACTGCGACTCCACTACATTTGGCTTATTTTTCAATCATTCAAGGTTGCACCTCTACTTTGATCTCTTTATAGTTGTGGTTGTGACTCTTGTGACTCCTGTTCTCTTGATAGATATTTTTGCACGATAGCAACTCCTTTAGATATGGATTCGATTCTTGATGCTGGAAATTTGACTCATAATGTAATATTCATCATATTTTCGACCATTTTAACATGATGGTTTTTGTTTTGCTAGTGGAAAATGTTATTATAGCACCTCTTTAATAATTATTACATTTAATGATTGCACAACACACAAGTTCAACTTCTACAACGTCTGCAACCACACGTTCCATTATTCTCCAAAGGACATCTAACGTGCATTTCTAAAGGTATGGCTTTGATTAACCACTTGATTAAGTATCAATATGATTTGACAGTCATACCTCCCTTTTTATTCCCATTATTGCATCGATTAGATCTCTGCTCATGTGACGTAAAGATTAATTATGCTACCTAATAACCACCACCTTTCCCAATTTGGGATAAAATTTCAAATAATCCAGTGCGCTGAAACTTTCCAAATTTGCCTAACTCTCCTCTTAGTTGTTCATGCATACTCTGTGTTGTAACCTCCATTATCGGATTCTATAATCTATTGAACTACAAAATAATTCTGAAGTCAGAAACATGGGGATTTTGGCTCGTTATGAACCTCCAAACAGACGAGAACTCAGAAGAAATGCTGCAGTCTTCGCTATCTTTCAAGCTGCCAGTTGGATGGAATTTTTCAAATGTCTGAATGGATTTCACCATGAAGCAGCCTTACAGTTTGCTTTGAACCTCACAGAAACCCACTTATAGGTTTGGGGATTGCGCATTGAAGTTTCTAAAGCCATCATGGCTGAGGTCACTAGTATTCCTTAGGTGGGAAGGGCTTGGTTTGGACATCGAGTCCCCACTACTATAGTAGTACAAGACTTTCTAATAGAGGGGGAGTAGGTTCAAACAAAAAAAAGGGGGATAGTATTACAGTCATTACCACGACCATGGAATCACGTCGTTGTTTTCCTCAAGAAATATATCACCTGCGAAGGTAGGTACCAAACAGTCTATAATTCTGAATTCCCTTTACTATCTCATCTCCATCACAGGGTTCTGTTAAATATTCCATATTATTTGCTCAATAATTTACATCATATGGTGGGATTTGTTTGAGTTTCCAAACACACACTCTCCTCACTGACCCACCATGGCCTCATTAAATTAATAATCTTAAGGACCCTTGCTCAACACAATATAACCTGGGAGAAATTTACAGCCTAAGTTCAGGAACCTGCTCCTTTTCCTGGTATTCCAATAGAAGAAGAGCAGGTCCATCCATAGTTGGGGGGAAATGAAGCACAATAAGAGGCTCGGATCCCCTCCAATATAGTTTGGGGGGGAGATGAGACTGGATCAGAGGATCAACTAGGAGTACAAGCAGAACAATTGAGAGAAGATGTACATGAAAACACTATGGAAGAACTAAATAATAGGGTATCTCTGATAGCAGAGGGTGAAACTGGAGCAGCATTAGATGCTGCGAAAATTGAACCCGAAGATGACAGAGCCATGTAAATAGAAGAAAATACTGATTTGGTGGCCATTGAATCCTCACCTGAATGGGGAGGAACCTTAATTGAGGAAGAACATCCTGAGGAACAAGAAAATGATGGAACTGGGAACATTCCTTCTACCTCAGCTGTGAATCCAGAAACTCCAGCACCACAAAGAAAAAGGAGGAGATCAAAGGATGAAATTAAGGTATCTCCACCAATAAGAAGGAAAACAACCAGGTCAGTCACAGCAACAGAAGCAGCAAGGGAAATATGGGAAACCTTAGAAGCACAAATCGAGTTCCCCATTCTTAAACCCAGACCAATTGATGCCCCAGAGGGGCTGGTTGAAGAAGAACCCCAAATTGAAGGAATTTTATTTGAAATTAGGCTATTAAAAGAGGACGTCCAAACACTCAGAAAGGAATTGGAAAACTGGAAAGAAGCTTGCAGAAAACAGGGTGAAAGGAAGTTGCACACATTGGTGGAAGCTGCAGATCAATTGGAAGGATCAAATCCTATTGAGCCTGGAAATGAGGAATAAAGAGTGATCTATCCCACCCGTGGAGAAATATTTAATGAATAAGGTTACAAAATTATAATTCGTGCCTTCACAACACAACATTATGCACCTACAACTGTGGAAGGATAGGTACAACTTGATTGGAGAGATGGTGGTACTCCCCAAGAAAAACTTCAGGAAAAGAAAGCTGCAGATGAACAAGATGCTGTCACACAAGAACCACCATCCTTGAATATTATTGATGGTGAGATTTTGAAAGAACTTTAGATAAACATGATGTTGCCACATAAGAACCAACATCTTTAAATATTCCTGTCGCAATTGCCACTAACCCTGGGACAGAGGAACCAAAGGATGAAGTTATTCCCGATTTTATGGATGAATATTGCACTGCGACCCCGAAATCCTCCCATGACACAGAAATAATAGAAGTGGAACCAAAATAGCAATATAATGATGAGGTCAAACAAGATGCTATCACATAAGAACCAACATCCTTGAATGTTTTTTCTGTGGCTTCCCAAATGAGGGGAGGAGAACTAGGAATTAAAGTCACTCTGAAATTTAATGAATAATTTTGTACTACGACTCTAGAACTGTCCCAGGACACAGAAATACTAGAAAAGGAGCCACAACAGCAAGGAGATGAAAAAGTGAGTCAGGATGTTGTCACATAAGAACCAACATCCTTGAAAATTGCAGTAGGGACTCTTCAAATGAGACAAGAAAATAACCATGAAGTGGATGTCATTCCTGATATGGATTGGGGTGAAGATGAAAAATTTCAAACACAACCCTCAGGTGATACTAAAATCCTTGGGGAAAAACTATATACTGAAGAAGACATTCAATCTCAGCAGCATGAGGAAAAAGAAGAACAGGGCTCTGTCACACAAGAACTAGTAGCCTCATAGCCCCTAGCTAAGACAACAGCTGATGATCAGGTAGAAAATGAAATTAAAATTCTAGAGGAAGTTGATCCACAAGAACCAACATCCTCACAGTTAGCTACCAAAATTGCCAAGAGAGAACCCCAGAAAAAAGACGCGGTTACACAAGAACCAACGTCTCCAAGAGTGGTGGACGTTGTTGCTGAAGAGAGTCCAGAAAAGGTTGATGTCACACAAGAACCAACACCCCCAGAAATAGCTTCAGATGTGCAGGATGTCCAATGTGGAAAATTAGGTGACAAAGTGTGGATTGATCCCCTTCAAAATTTCATTGACCTGGATTTTGACAAGGAGGAGCATCATGAAGAAGAAGCCCTAAACCCTACATCAGAAATCTCAATTCTGAGAATGGAGGTAAGAAAATGGAAGAGCCAGGTGGAGGAATACCAAGAGGGGATAGTTTCCCTTACTAAGCATAAAAATATTATCAAGAGACTAGAGGAGAAATGGGTAGAAGAACATATGACCCAGAGACTTCGAGAAGAAGAGCTATAAAGCAATTTAAGGGAGCTGAAAAAGTTCCAGTCTATGCAGAAGGAAAAAGAGTAGATGTATTCTCTTTCTCAAGAACTCCTGGGCACTAGGGTACCTTCTTCTTCTTACCCTATCTTTCTATTTGAACAATTTGTTTGGTTTAAGTTGAGAGCTATGAAAGAAGGGAGGTCATTTGAGATAACAACCTCAACAAAATTCTTTGAAACATTTTTAAGAAGCAATTTTGAAGATCAAAATTTGTTGTGTGAATTATATTTGCATGATATGGCTTTCCCTCTGGACCGCCATTCAAATCCTGTCCATTTTTTAGGAGATGTTCAGTTGAAGACCTTTGCTTATTTTGTGAGAAATCATGCTCAGTGGGAAAGGTCTTTTCAAACCTTTTATCACAGTGAATCTCACTCTAATCTGTGGGTTTGAAGTGAGCCTCAAAATCCTAGTATTTTTCTTGCTCGACACAGGAGTTTGCTCTCATGCCCCATCCAGATTCGGCACATAATGGAATTGGAGGAGGAAGTTATTTCTACTTCTACCAACCATATTTCTATACACCAACAAGCAACATTGGAAGGAAGTAAGCACAGATGGCAGGTTGCCTCTCCTACACTTAGGAGCAGAGACCCCTATTATTTTATAAATTTTTAATAGGCACTTACCAAGGTTGAGGGTTATGTTGGATGTATCAGGGAGTGTGGGGCTAACTGGTTGGGCCTGAAATTTAAATTTCCCCTCATCTGGTGGCCAGAAAAACCATACAAGATGGATTTTGCACTTACCAAGGCAGATGAACAACGATGTTGGAGATATTGGGTTGCCCATAGAGGGTTCATAGAAAAAGAAGGAACGTATGAGTTCCCATACAAATTCTCTTCTCTCCATGAACAGAGCATAGTGCAAGATTCAGATTCAGAATAATGGAGGTTGTTGCATGAAGACATGCAACAGGATAGTTGGGGGGAGATGTTGGGCCCAGAAATGGCCCTTTTTGACCACCCTTATTCACTCCTTTTTTCCTTATCCTACCCGATTGAGCATGCCAAATAAATGTTTTACCCTCACTCTACTCTTCAAATCCACCAAGGTATGATTGGTTATTGTCTTATTTTATTAATACTAATGATTATGGTAATTAAGGATTTATATCTCTCAATATGCTACCATATGATGGTTTATAAAGGTATTTTGAGATATATAGACTGCAGGAAGATCGGGCTCAGCATGCTACAAAAAGGATGAGCATTCATCACTCAAGCTAATCATCATCCATCCTGCCATTGTCCAAAGAATGAGGTCCCAACATATTATTCATGGCAAAGCTATACAAAGATAGCTGCAACAGAATGCGATGGATTTGGAGGTCAATAGTGCGCTCTTGCTCGTGTATAGCCATGATCCAAAGATATCATTATTCCTAGGTCAATTAATAGTTTCCCTATATTTCCTATCTTTTATCTTGCCACGGTTGTAACAACTATTGTAATTAGGGCGCCTAAAGATCAGAGATCTTCATGGATGCCCAATAATACGGATAGGATGTTATGATTTACATTGTATAAATATGGAGAACTATTCTGAGCCAAGGGTTGAACCCATAGAGAATTCATTGTATTAGTTGTGCCTAAGAGTTGTGTAATCGATTTGTCTTTTTAATACAAGGAGTTACTTCAGATCTAAGGGTTTTAACGTGTGTTCATCCAACATCTCTATGTGAAGGCTGGGCCTGACTTCCCATAGGGATTGCTGAGTTAAATTAGGCATTTCATTTGTTTTTTCATGTGGGGTTATGTTAATTTTATTTCTTCACAGGAAGCTGTAACAAGTTGTGGATTTACAGTGTGTTGTAATTGCATCTCTTGGAAATCTGTAGTGGCATGGTGTGACAATCGACTGAGTAGGTAATTATTCCTTATGAAATTTGTGTGGTAACTGTAATAGCTCTGTTCATCCTTAGATCTTTTAGTTGTTGTTTCCATGAATCCTTGCAGCTTGTCCCTTATTTTTATGATTACAAAATTTCATTCCTGTACTTCGAATTCATAGAATAGCTGAACTCAATTTATGTATTTTGAATCTCTAGATTAATATTCAATTTATGTCTTTGGATTTCTAGAATAATTAGATTAAGATAGTTGGGTTAATCATTAAGTGGTTTGAGACATAATTTCCCTTTTTGTACAATTGTAATCTAGATGTGACTTTCATCTTTCCATTTTTAGATCAAGAACAATAGAAGGTAATTGTGACTGTATTCCTTAGAAGGTAACTAGATTAAGTAGATTCTTGGGATGAGAATAGCCGAGCAGAGGATACGATTATTCAATTACAGTAATTTAGTGTTTAATCATATATTGTGCATGTTATCCTTGAAATACAAGACTACCCTAGGTTGACAATAAATATTGCACACTTTGTATGTTAGTTGTAATTCACTTGCATATTGGGTGCCCAACAAAAACCATTGCAACAATCGACCACTCTATCATAAATACAAACAACAATAAATAAATGTTGTTGGAAGCATGCACATGTGTCTAGCATGGAATTGTTGAACCTCCATATCAACAACGTGTGTGCATTGTTCTTCTCCACATTAGAAAACATAATAGGAATGTGTGCACATTGATAATGTGTGTGTGTGTTTCTAGTGCATGTGTGTCAACAACGCACACGTGTTCCCCATAAAAATAAAAAATAGAGCCACTTGTTTGTTCATGATTAAACAACCGCACAATGAAAAACTGGGAGACTATATGCCAATTGGGGACATGTGTGCATATGAGGGACCCCAATTCAATCATCTAACCCCGCCATAGTTCCAGTAAAGAGGTAACTAACATTATTTTACTCTTTTTTTGTTTATTGAATTTTTAAGAATGCCAAAATTGTAAAAAAATGTTTTTTATTTTATTTTGCACACTATATAAACTACCTTCAATGGATGATATGCGTGAAGAAGAACAAGAAGAAAAAAAATTAACATGGATTCCAAGGACAACGAATAAGCACAAGAAAATGTTAATCTATAACCAATTCAAAACCCTCTACAAAAACTCAACCAATACCTAGATCAATTAAGGAATTTGATTTAGGAATTAAGAAGCATAAGGAAACCATCATAGTTCTCCCAAATTGATGCATATTTTATATGAAATAGCTTCAGCAGAATTTCTAGTGAACCAACTATGTACACAAAGGTAAATCAACAAGGATCAATTTGAATAGTATGTTTGTATGTTGATTATATAATGTTTACTAAAAACGTGTCCATAAAAAAATTAAAACAACCTGAAAAACATAATTTGAAATGAGAGATTTGGGTCTAATGAAATATTTCCTTGTCATCTGAACAAAAGTTCACTCACACAAATATTACGAAAATGCTTTGAATAATATATAAAAATCCATTTGGATAAAAGAATATATGTATAAAACTATGAGATAATATATGGTATTTTACAAGATAGAATTGCCCATATATATAATCATTTAAAGGGTCTCTAACACAGCTCGTCATAAAGAGTTACACATTTTCACTAATTATTATTATATTACTATTACTTGTTATTAATATTAATATTACTATTTAATTATATATATTGTATTATGTTATATTTTTTGTATAACATTGCCTTCCCCTTAAGGGAAGCTTTGCTCTCAAATATTATTGAAGACAAGGCTTACGTATGATTTCTTTCTTGTAATGTTATCTCTCAATCTTTTGTGTTAGAACTGCAACACTTCACAAAATGAGATGAATTCCCAATAAAAAGCATTGCATCTTTTGTGATGTAGTCCATCTAAGATATATATTTATTGGAATTGTTTGTTGATTGCTTTGTTGGATGGAACTTCTCATTTTTTTCTTTGTTTATTGATTTCATTTTTTTTTCTTTTCTGAAATCATAACTCTTGTTTTTATGTTCATTTTGACCTTGTCGTTGCTAAAAATGTTTTTTATAGTTTGGGTGTCAATAAGGAGTTCTCATTGTTTGTTTTTTTACTAGATTGGCTTCATTTTTAATTGTGATGATGAATGAATTTGTATTTGCTTGTTTTTCATCAACTTATATTTTTTAGTCTAAGGGATTTGATTTCCTCTTCTGAATTCACTCCAACTAGTTTTATAACGAATCATTATCATTCTTAATATTCTTAATCGTTTATTCTTTCATTTTCTTATAATCCTTAAGCTTTCGAATATGATCCATTAGATCTTGTTCATGCTTCTTAAGTTGACCATTCTCTTCGATATTTTATAATAGTTTTCTCTGAAGGTGTTATTTCTCCTCTTCTAGATTTTGATGATATTGTGCTTTATGCTTCACTTTATTTATTTGAAGAAGCCAATTTTTATTATGATATCTTAGACAAGGGATCTCTTCTTCTGTGTCCATAGTGACTTTATCGAATTCTTTCTGCATCTTTTGTATTGATTTTTGATCTTCTTGTGAAAGAACCTTCGATATGTATTTCAAGTCTTCAGATGAAACAACTCCCGAACTTGACATCGGTGTAACATCTTGGATTGTGATTTTCTACTTTTGATAAGGAAATGTCAAGAAATTTTTCCTTGTGTTGAACATAAAGGTACCTAATGTATCTAACCAAGGTCACCCTAGAATTTTATCAACCTTGTATTGATTCAATGAAACAACACTAAATTGAGATATGACCTTGTAATAATCAACAGATAGTTGTAGGTTCTTAAGCTCATACTTGGAGAAGTCGTAACAATCCTCTTTCATAAATAAAGAAGGAAATAAAAGAACTTATGCTAATGCACTTATGAGACTGGTTGTAAAGGAATATATTCAAAAAATTGCTTCTCAAAATGAAAGCAAGACAGATAATGTGCCAAGCAGACATCAACAATTCTTTTTGGGAAATTGTTATTCCTGTAAAAAATTTGGACATAAAGCAATGGAATGTAAAGCATACCAAAAACATAATTGTAAATTTCTCAACCAGAATGTAAACTCTAGTGGTTTTCAAGGAAAGTCAGAAAGTCAGAGTCAGATTTAGAAGCGTTATTTTTCAATGTTAAAATTTTGGAGGTTCCATCTCTAAAAGTCAAAATTCACAAAGTCAGCAAGGTGGAGTCAGAAACAGCATGTCACAACATTAATGTTTTGGATTTTATAACTCCGAAAGTTGAAAAGTTGGAGTCGACCAGTTGGACTCGGAATGACGAAGTTGGAAGCATTTGTTTCAAATGCTATGGTTTTGGAGTTTCTGATTTCAAAATTCAGAAATTCAGAGTTGGCTAGTTGAAAAGCCGGAAAGTTGAAAATTCAAAGTTAGAATAAAAGAAAAGGGAGGTTCTAACTCTTGACATCTGACTTGGAAAACTCATATTCAAAACAACAGAGTCTGCAAGTTGGAGTCGGGATCATTGGAAAATCTCAAGATATTAAGTGTAGTTGTTAGTCGGAATCGGTACGTTGGAGTCAAGATTGCAGAGTTAGAGTGATGCATTATCCCGTTGTTTCCAAAAATCTGGTGTTGGTGCATCCTTCAGTTGTAAATGAAAAACTTGGTTGTTGGTGCAACCGACAAGTTGGTGCTTGCAAACTATTTGTAAATATAATTTTGTGGCTTCCATGATAATATTGTGTGTTCTATTTCTATTTTTGAATTTATATTCAAGTGATAAAAATTAAATAAGGTAGATCAATACTAATTCAAATCCCCCTCTCAGTATTGCTTGATATTCCAATTAGATATATCAATGAAAGACATCTTTGATCTTGCATAGTATACTATACTCTTCAATAATTTATTTTTCTCCCAATAACTATTGTTACTATTATTTAAAGTAATAATAATATTATGTCAATATGGAATAACCAATTATTAAAATTTGATATATAATATATATATTGTAAGAAATATTTATCCCCTGTTACGTGCAAAAGCAGCAGCCTTACGTCAATGGGATCGTAAGGGAGAGTTCATGGAAAACTAAAATATAAAGCACAATTAATAACATAAAGCAAATATATATACGAGGGATAAACTAAATAAAATAAAAATAAACAAAAGTTATACCTTGTTTCTTGTAAAGTGGGCCTTTGTGGCTATCTCAGAAGTGGTCCGCCTCTCCACAGGCTGGTTCTCGAGGTGGGTACGGAAAATGTCTCGACGTACTAAGTGGGAATGGTATGGAAATGGGATAGTGGAAAAAGGGTGTGTGAATACATGAGAGCAAAGGTGTCTCAGCGTACTCACAAAATGAAAATGGAAAAAAAGGTATTTTGGGAGATCTCTTCACAATGTATTTATAGAATGGTTCTAGGGTTTTTTGACCCAATGTGGTTACTCATGGCATTTTCTGACCCATGGTATTTTTGTATGGTTTTCTATCTCTTATGTTTTTTACACCCTTTTTAGGGTTTTGGAACCTTTTTTAGGGTTTTGGACCTTTTTTAGGGTTTTTTACCCTTTTGTGGAGAGAGTGAGGGAAAACCATAGTAAATAATAATGTTTTGGACCATTTTTTTTATGGAAATACAATTGTGAAGGTCACAAGTAAGGGAAATATGGTAGGAATATGATATATATATGTGGTTTAGGCCATGTAGAGATAAGTGGACAATTTTTTGTGTTAACAGATTGCCCCCTGATGTGTGAGGGAAGGAGCTCATCATATGGTTGATGGACATCATCGAATCATGGGAATAGTGGAGAGACTAGAGAGACCTGCAAAGAAGTGAAGCTTCCTTGTTTGAACCACAATGGCTTTTGTTTTTTTATTAATGGTTTCCAACAATGGGTGAGATACATATAATGTGTGACATGTATATGGATGAGGCAGGCATACCCATGCTCGTAACATTGTCAAAAGAATAATTAATGGAATCAAGGCTCAAAAACATGGGATCCGATCAATACATATACAAATGATGATACAGAATGGTGGCCTCCATAGGAGGCTGAATACAATGATGATCTGAAGAACTCATACATAGGAACAATGGCATTTGCATGAAATGCAATATCATCACAACAGATTCTCTGCTGAATCTGGAGGTGTACATATATACAAACTCAATGGATGAGAGTAAGAATCTCGGTGGTACAATATGCAGCATCAAGTATTGGAGATATAGGGAAAGCACAACAATAGGGCTTTCGAACACTATCACCAACGCAGCCGAGAAATCACAAGGGACATGAAACTATCTGGGTCCCATAGGAGACTGACAAATGTGCTAGAGTTAGGTCAAAACTTGGGCCTTTGACCAAATACTGAACAGACCAATACCTTGTATGAATCTCAACTATGCGATGATGTAGCTGAAGTCGAGCACATGAGATACAACCATCTTGAGAGGCACTAATGAATCCTCTCAAGTGGTCCAAGGAACTCATTAATGAGGTGGATGAAACTAGGATATAGGGACCTATGGGTCTATCCTTTGGAATAGATGTGTTGATGTTGACAGAGGGAGACCTACAACTAATCAAGGCAATGATGTGTCCTTTACTAGAAGCATGAGGGGGGTAACAAAATATGTGGGAAAATATGGGGACTGACACATTGACTGGGGGAATGGGGGAAGGGGAGTATAGGGGACTCAATATTCCTTTGCTCAGAGTATGACGATAGGGATGACCTAGAAGAAAATGAAACTGACTCATGGGATAGGGATCATAGCTATAATACCGAGAATGTAACTAGAAATGGGAAATACTGAGGGAGGTAACTCGACTAGTGATATCTAGGGGATCCAAGGAAGACTCATCACAGAATACTCTAAAGAAAGGAGACCCAATGGGGAAAATCTTCCAAACTGTGATATATGTGGTGGCACCTAAAGACACCATTATGACATGATCTCATGGATTGTTAGTGAGCCCAAGAAAGTAAATGATTGATGGTGTTTTCATTTTTAGAGAGTCTGAAAATAGGAAGAAGACCCCAGTGTAGTATATTTTTCGTATGTAGTCTCCTCATCCTAAAAAAGGATAAAAGTGTAAAAAGGAGAGCTCTCCCAACCTTTGGGGAAGGAATAATTCTTTACTGTTGGTATTCCAATCAATCCAGAAAAGGGTAAACCTTTACTGACTAGACGACCATTCAAATACTTTTACGAGCATGAATGAAACCAAGTTTTCTTGGAAATCATTTCTTGCTGAGAAGGCTAGAAAAGAGCTTAAATACACCCCATAATGAGATTTTTCATAAAGTACGGTCCCAATGTCTGAGAAAGCATAAAAGGATGCAAAGGGAAACGTTCTTGGCTTGAGTGTGCCAAGGTGGTCCTTTTCTTATGATAGTCTACATAGTCTAAAAAAGGAGATAAATGAGGCTACATAGATGCCATTTCAAATAATTTAGTGAGCGTGAAAGGAAGCAAGTGTGTTCGACAATATTTTCATTATTTTAGGAGTCAGAAAAGAGCTTAACAGAAACTCCATAATGGTCAATCGAGCAAGGGGAAAGTGTTCAATATATGGACAGAGGTTATGTTGTGAACATGATTGAGAGGAATAAATGCATAACACTAATGGGTCCCCCTTACAGGATGATGGATGGTGGTCAAGATGGCCAAGTGTGAAGTATGGATAGAGCGGAGAGCTCATGAACATGTGAATAGATACAATGGGAGATTCATGTGATGGCATGCAAATCTAGGTGACTTCCAAGAAATGGCCCAAAAAATCATAGTGAGAGCACGAGACAAGGGTATCGTAAAAAGACAAAGGATGGAAAACCAAACCTAGTGGTGCGAATGACGTCTCAAATAGACTTTGGATGACTCTGACTAGAAGCTAGTGATTTTTTCCCTGGTGCAGTGGTGCATGGGGAAAAGTTAGACCAAATGGAGGCCTATGGGTATAGAGCTAGTTCAACGTACAATGTGTGAATCATGTGATGGCATGAAAATCGAAGTGAATTCAAGAAATGGATAGAAGAAAGTAGGGACAGATTTAATCTAGTACATGTCATCTCTTCACCCAGGAGCTTTTTTGCATGGTGGTGGTAGCTTCTTCTCCTCATAGAGGATTATCCATACGTGAGCATTGACTACCAAGGAGATCCTAGATATGGCTTGACCTCTAGTAGCTAGATCATATGTGTGACATACTATGTGCATGTGCAGACATGGGACTGCACCCTCCAGTGGGGTACCAGTGGAGCAGGGGCAGGGTGGATGTGTTAGATCCACCCGCTCATGTGCAAATGATGTGATGGAGTTCTATAATGGACTCACTGCGACTAGAAATGGAGCAAGTACTAGAGGGGGTATCTGAATCATGGTAAAAATGATGCAAAACAAAAAGAAAAACTATACTACAGAGATCAGTATGGTGACTGATTATAGGCATAGAACCTCCGGTGAAGGAAATTGGCCTTGCCATGGAGACTTTGCAATTGGCGCAAAGTACGTATGGGGTGAATATTTAGAATGGATTGAACCTTGAAAGGATCAACCACAATCCATTTGTGGGATATGATAAACCTGTGTAAACACCCGGGTGGGACAAAAAACACACACTTGGGAGGGTTCAAGAGGACGTTGTATTTGCGACATTGTGAGAAGACTTGATGTAAGTCTTCCAAATGCTATGAATACTTTCAAGAGCAATCCGTGAGGTCATCTAAGTATACCAAGATGATATGGATAAGTTCATGGGAGCAGAACATCATGGCCTGTTGAAAATTGGCTCTAGCATTTTTTAGTCCAAATGGAATGACTTGATATGCAAATGTGCCCCAAGGGGTTGTGAATGTAGTCTTGTACTAGTATTCTTTTCGTATTTGAATTTGGTTAAATCGAAAAAACCATCCATGAAAGAAAAGACTTCATATCTGAAACAAGAGTCAATGATCTAGTCAATGAACAGAGTGGGGAAATTGTCCTTGGGACTTTCTAAGTTCAAATCATGAAAGTCAGTACAGACACGAATGACACCCTATTTTTTATTAACAGGAATAGGATTGGAAACCCAAGTGGTATATGCAATGGTGTATATGAAACCTTCTTTACGCAGATTCTTGATCTCAGATTTTACAACAGGATCCTTTGAGGGGTGAATGGTTCTTTGCTTTTGGTGAAGAAATTCCACATCAGTCCATGTGTCGATACGATGTTCGATGATAGATGTATCAAGCCTAGGAATCTCGGTATTGGACCAAGTGAATATATCACATAACTCCTAGAAAAGTGCTTTGTAGGAAGCCAATTATTCAGGGGAGTCGCTGCTCTGAGTGTAATACCTTCAACTACCTCAGGGTTGGTTTATATGTCGACCTTAATGGTTGGTGAAATGTTAGCCATATTACCCTTTTCAAAGGCATTGGGTGTCGAAATGGGGTTCTTGAACCAACTGACTTTGCCATGGATGGAGTATTTGGCTTCAACTAAGTACTGATACGACGATGAAAGAGGTTCATCGAGAGTAAAGAATGAGTGATGGTTCATATCATCCCATGGGTAGTCAGAAGCTAACAGATGTTCAAGGATTTCCTCATCATTGTTAAAGCAATGCCTAGATAGATTAGAGGGATCCTCTATGTCCGAGGGAACAAAAGGACTAGCGGAACTGGAGGTCATGTATATGGTGTTGGCTGTGTCCAAGGAAGAACTCAGAGGGTGGATCTCCTTAAGAACAGTGATTTCAAACTCAAGAGAGTGTTTTTGAATGTCATAGAGGGCTAACCGATACTCAGGCATGTTTGGACAATGGTGAGAGTAATGACCATATAAGATTAAAACTGCACAAGGATGGTTGGTTTGCAATGACCTATTCTTGACCCTTGGTGGATCTAGGACGATGACTACTGGAGTGCCATCGAATGTATCCATAGCATCCATGTGGGTGTGAAGGATAGGAAACTCTAGACAATTTGTGTTGCATGACCTTGGATATCGCATAATGCGCAAGGGGGAGTCAGACGAGGTTCAGTTGTTTCTTTGGAGGCCTTGCCCCCAACATCATTTAGAGGAGGAGGGGAAGACATGGAGATAGGAGTAGTATTCAATGGACCGGGAGGTAGGCGTGACAATGTCTCAATGGGTTGGACAAGATTCAACATAACCTGGGGAATCAGGGGTGTGGTGGGTGGATCGAGGTATCACACAAGAATTGCCACCATAAAATTTGGTAGGTTTATAGTAGCCATGAAAGTATTGCTCACGATGCTAGATGGTGGAAACAGGAAGCGAATCATGTGGATCGGGAATGAACTGTTGATGTATTTGTAACTTTGAAATGTATTCATCTATGTATCTTATGTATTGTAACCCGATGTTTATTTCAAGATGTATCTATAATGTAATTGAGTCATATTGTCATGCCTCGATGTTTCGATTGGGAGGATTAATAATGTAAACAATTCATGTCAAGTCATAGTGAGTAACCCTCCGATTGTCTAAGGGTTAAAGTCCCCACAGTTTCGGGGCACTAGGGTTATTAGACTCTCCTAGTAGAGGTTGACCTAGTAGGGTTTTAGTCATGTCGGGATTAGTATAAATAGAGAACTGGAGTCTCTATTTATCACACAACTCATCCACACTCAAGTGTAGTGCATAGTTGAGGAAGGAGAAGACACGGGGGCTAGATAAGAAGAAGGTTACTACTATCGGGAGATCACTTACTGTTTCAGGGATTTTACTATTTTGGTGCTGATTATATGTCCGAGGAAGTTGTGGGATTTTCTACTTTATGGTTTCCCTGAGGAAAAACATTGTTTTCATTATCTCTTGTGTTTGATTGTTGTACTTGTTATTCTCTTAGTTAAAGATCCTAATAATGCTAGCTTAATGTTGAAAAAGCAACATGGTATCAGAGCTAACCTGAGAAGAAGACACTGTGCAGCTGCGGGAACTAGGGATTCCTAGTTTGTGTATCTTCCTCTATTGATTTTCAGCAAAAGTAAGGTGGAATAACTCTCCTCCTTAGGGCACATCTTTCTGTCGAAGCAGAATCCAATTCTGAGGTTTTTCAGTTTTGGACCCAACACTACTGCTGGAAATTAGGGATTTTCACAGAAAAGGAATTTTTCACTGAGCCCAGGCTTGGATTGATCTCCCCCCCAAAATCAAAGTTAGGGACAACTTTCAAGGAATTTGGGTGGACAGATCTCTGGAAAAGAAAAACCCTAATTTGCTCCTGAACCAGCTCTATAGGATTTCAACTCAAGTTTCAGATCCGACATCTTGACCTGGTAAGATCTAAGATATTTCATATTTCCATTTGAGATTCTCAGTTTAATATGTCTCATCATACCAAGCTTGATGAAAACCTTGAGGGAGCTGATAACTTTCGAGCCTGGAAGTATAGGATCTCCCTGGTCCTGGAAGAGAATGAATTAGACTCCTACATTCATGAGGAGGTTCCAGTTCCAGAGGGAGATGAGGAAAAGGCCTTACATAAGAAGAAGATGGTTATGGAAAAGAGGATCATTGCTGATTCTATCAAGGATCACCTTATCCCACAAGTGTCCTCTCTCAAGACACCTAAAGCTATGTTTGATGCCCTAACCAAATTGTTTGAAGGGAAGAACATAAACTGGAAGATGACTTTGAGGAATCAACTGAAGAATGTGAAGATTCAGAATGCAGAGACCATCTAGTCTTACTTCACAAGGGTTTCTCAGATCAAGGAACAATTAGAAGCTGTAGATGAAGAAGTGGAGAATGCTAAGATTGTGATGGCAACACTGAATGGCCTTCCTAGGTCGTGGGATTCTTTCATCCAAGGAATCTATGCTAGAAAGAAGTTAGTTAAATTCAGCAGACTATGGGAAGAATGTTCTCAAGAAGAAGTATGAATAGCAGCTCGAGAAGAGAATATGGGAAGTGAATACCAAGCTCTCACACTCCACTCCAAGAAAAGTAGAAGAAGATCTCATTACTCCAAAGGTAAGGATCCTCATCATAGAGATAACAGTAGAAGAGACCTATCAAAATTGAGATGTTATACATGTGATGAAAGAGGACACTTTGCAAAAGATTGTCCTAAGAACAAGGGTCACTCTCATAAGAAGAAGGGGAACAAAAGAAGACATCATGCTCATGCTGCAGAGGATGATGAACCATCCAGGAAGAGATCCAGATATGAAAGTGAAGATTCTTCAAGCGAGGATGAATATGTTCTGATCTCTGCTCTCACAGGTAACATTACTCATGGAAGTGATGATTGTATTATAGATAGTGGGGCTTCCAAACATATGACTGGATTCAAGGAACCCTTTGTGAGACTGTCAGAACATGAATCACCTCACAAGGTGAAGCTAGGAGATGACTACCAATATCCAATAAAAGGTAGTGGGGAATCTTCATATAAACTAGACTTGGGTAAGTCTCTAACAATGAAAGAAGTATTGTTTGTGCCAGGACTCAAGAAGAACCTTCTCTCCATATCAGCATTGGATGCAAAAGGAAAGAGAGTTGCATTCATAGATGGTAAAGTCATCATGTGGCCAAAAGGAAAGACTATCGATGATGCGGTGGTGATTGGAGAACAAGAAGGAGGTTTGTACAAATTGAAGGGCCATCCAAAAAAAGCCTTGATCCATGAAATAGTAGATCCAAATGAGCTTTGGCATAGAAGGCTTGCACATGTGCATTACAGGGAACTACCTATTGCGAGCAAAGCTGTTGAAGGTCTTCCAGAATTCCAAGCAAAACATGATGGAGTCTGCAAAGGATGTGCGAAAGGGAAGAATACAAAGAAGAAATTTCCAAACAGCGAAAGCAAAGTCAAAGGAATACTAGAAATCATCCACTCTGATGTATGCGGTCCTATGTCATCAAACTTAGTAAGCGGGTATGAATACTATGTTTCTTTTATTGATGATTTTTCTAGAAAGACATGGGTTTACTTCATGAAGAACAAAGACAAAGTATTCAGTAGATTCAAGGAATTCAAAGCCTTGATCGAGAACCACACTGGAAAGAAGATCAATACTTTTCGATCAGATAATGGTGGAGAATTCACTTCAAATGAATTCAAAGAGCTATGCAAAGAATCAGGGATTAAGAGGGAGTTGTCCACTCCTTATAATCCACAACAGAATGGGATTGCGGAATGGAAGAACAGAACCATCATGGAAGCTGCAAAAGCCATGCTTCATGATCAAGATCTTCCTATGCACCTTTGGGCTGAAGCTACCAGAATAGCGGTGTATGTACATAACCGTACTCCGCATAGAGTACTCGAGAAAAAGAATCCTGAAGAAGTATTCTCTAGGAAGAAACTAGAAGTCAACCATCTCAGAATATTTGGCTGTCCTGTGTACATACACATTCCAAAAGAGAAGAGAACAAAATTTTGTGGGATACTCTGAAAGCTCAAAGGCTTACAGAATCTAATTCCCAGGATACAAGAATATTAACATCAGTAGGGATGTGACATTTGATGAAGGCATGGCTTACAACAAATCTAGAAAGAGACCTATTGAAGAACGTGAAGAAGCAGAAGCAGAAGCACTAGAATTCATGATACAACCATGAACAAAGAAGCTCAAGAAGAAGATCGATATTTCAAAGAACCACAAAGACCTGTAGATCCACCTCTGGAGAAGAATCCTCATAAGAGGAAACCTGCATGCGTACGTGAACTTATCCAAGGTTCGGAAAGATATGGGGCTCCAGAAGAGAGAGAAAGAAAGAGGACTAAATCCTGCTCTGGATATGTAGCTTTACTATGTGATTTCATTGATAAAGAACCTTCCAGTTATGAAGAAGCGGCATAACGAAAAGAATGGAAGGATGCTATGATCAAAGAATATCAATCGATCATGAAGAATGATTTTTGGGAGGTTGTCCCAAGACCAGAAGGGAAGTTAGTTGTAACTTCCAAATGGATCTACAAGATCAAGCATGCTGCAGATGGTAGCATTGAAAAGTATAAAGCAATATTTGTAGCTCTGGGTTTCTCTTAGAAAGAAGGAATAGACTATGAAGAAAATTTTGCACCTATAGCCAGATACACTTCCATCAGATCAGTACTTGCTCTGGCTGCAGTGATGAAATGGAAGATACACCAAATGGATGTCAAGATTGCCTTCTTGAATGGTGTAGTGGAAGAGGAAGTGTATGTAGAACAACCACTCAGTTTTGAGACACATGATAGAGAGTATCATGTATGTAGATTGAAAAAATCCCTGTACGGTTTGAAACAGGCACCCAGGACCTGGTACGGTAGAATTGACAGCTTTTTATCCAGTTTGGGCTTTACCGAGAGTAAAGCAGATTCCAACCTTTACTATAAGGTTGAGGATGGCAACCCAGTGATGCTTCTACTATATGTATATGATCTATTTGTGATAGGGATGGATGGGTTGATTGCTGATATGAAGACAAAGCTTGCTACTGAGTTCAAAATGAAGGACTTGGGGATGATGCATTACTTTCTAGGTATGGAGGTGTGGCAGAGTACAGATGGAATCTTCCTTAGACAAAGGAAGTATGCAGTAGAGATCCTGAAGAGGTTTGGGATGATGGACTGCAAGGCTATGGCCACACTTATGGCATCGAACCTGAAGCTACTAAGTGATGCTTCATAAGAGTTGGTTTATGCTACGATGTATCATCAGATGATTGGGTCATTGATGTACCTAACGAACACGAGACCAGACATTTTCTTTGCTGTGAACACCTTGAGCCAGTTCTTAACAGATCCAAGAAATGTTCACTTGATTGCTGCAAAGCATATTTCGAGGTACCTGAAGGGTACAATTGATTATGGGCTCAAGTACGATGTGAATCAAAAGATTAACCTAGATGTTTATGTTGATTCAGATTGGGCAGGAAGTGCCATTGATAGGAATATCACTTCAGGGTGTTGCATCAGTATGGGATTAGGTGTGATCTCTTAGTTTAGTAGGAAGAAATCCTTTGTGGCACTGAGTACAGCTGAAGCATAGTATGTCACAACTTGTTCAGCTAGTTGTGAGGCAGTATGGCTGCACAAGCTATTGTCTGATATATTTGATCTCCAGTTGGATGCTACTTGTATACATTGTGACAACCAGAGTTGCATGAAGTTGTCAGAGAATCTAGTGTTCCATGACAAGTTAAAGCATATCGAGATCAAGTATCACTATATCAAGGATATGGTGTAGAGGGGAGCAGTGAAGCTCCATTATGTTGTGATGGAGGAACAGATAGCTGATGTATTGATGAAGCCATTGGCTAGGCTGAAGTTTGAGTACTTCAGGGAGAATCTTGGTGTTCTCCAGATCGAGGTTTACTCCAAGAGAAAATGATGAGACCCATAGCCATTCTGACATGGTGAGAGGATTGGTTCTTTCCATGGTTAGATGTAAGGGCCGAGCCATTCTGTCAAGGTGAGAGGATTGGCTCCTTCCATGTCAAATATGATGAGTGCTGGCCATTCTGTCGAGTAGGACAGATGTAAGGGAAATTGCCATTCTAGGAATGGAGGCACTTGGTCAGTTACCAAGAAAACTCAGTCTAGGACTGAGACGCCATTTTGATGTGATAGAGGGATGTGTTCCCACTTGATCAGATGTAAGGGATGAACCATTCTATCATGGCTAAAGGATTAAGTTCCTTCCATGTCAGATGTGAGTGTTGGCCATTCTATCAATTAGGACAGATGTAAGGGCAACTTCCATTCTCTAGGAGAATGGAGGCACTTGGTCAGTTACCAAGTAGCTCAGTCGAGGAGGACTGGGGGCCATTCTTATATGACTGTAGGATTGGTTCCTACAAGATCAGATATGAGTGTAAGCCCTTCCATCATTGTGAGCAGGATGTGTTCCCTCTTAGGTGGATGTAAGTGTAGAGCCTTTCTTCGATCATGTGTTGATTAGATATAAGTGCTGAGCCTTTCTTCGATCATGTGTTGATCAGATATAAGTGTTGTGCCTTTCTTCGATCATGTGTTGATCAGATGTAAGTGCAGTATCTATCTTTGATCATGTGTTGGTCAGATAGAGATGTTGAAGCCTTTCTTCAATCATGTGTTGATCAGATGTAAGTGCAGTATCTATCTTCGATCATGTGTTGATCAGATAGAAATGATAAGCCATTCTTCGATCATGTGTTGATCAGATGTAAGTGCAGTATCTATCTTCGATCATGTGTTGATCAGATAGAAATGATGAGCCTTTCTTTGATCATGTGTTGATCAGATATAAGTACTGAAGAATACCTACATGGAGGCTAGGCCTAAACCAGCATGAAAAAGGGTTGGATCTGTAGAACTTCATGTGATGAGAAGAATAATGAGATAACACCCATGATGATCCAGATCCAGTGATGGTAGCCAGTGATGATCTAGATCGAGTGATGATCCAGATCTAGTGATGATGATCTAGTAGTGATGATCCAGATCAAGTGATGATCCAGATCCAGTGATGATCCAGATCAAGTGATGATCCAGATCCAGTGATGATGCCTAGTGATGATCTAGATCGAGTGATGATCCAGATCTAGTGATGATGTCCCATGATGATCTAGATCGAGAGATGATCCAGATCTAAATATGAAGATGACTTGAAGACAAAGATGAATTGAAGACTCAGAAGACTTGAGATGTCGATGATGAGATGATCCAGCTAATACAGAGAAGAAGACCAGTGCTGAAAATTGTGTTGAAATAATACCTTCCTAGTTAAGAGGGAGTGTTGATGTATTTGTAACTTCAGAATGTATTCATCTATGTATCTTATGTATTGTAACCCGATGTTTATTCTAGGATGTATCTATAATGTAATTGAGTGATATTGTCATGCCTTGATGTTCTGATCAGGAGGATCAATAATGTAAACAAGTCATGTTAATTCATAGTGAGTAACCCCCCGATTGTCTAAGGGTTAAAGTCCCTGCAGTTCTGGGGCACTAGGGTTATTAGACTCTCCTAGTAGAGGTCGGCCCTAGTAGGTTTTTAGTCATATCAAGATTAGTATAAATAGAGAACCAGAGTCTCTATTTATCACACAAGTCATCCACACTCAAGTGTAGTGCATAGTTGAGGAAGGAGAAGATACTAGGGCTAGATAAGAAGAAGGTTACTGCTGTCAGGATATCACTTACTATTTTGGGGATTTTAGTATTTTGGTGCTGATTCTATCTCTGAGGAAGTTGCAGGGTTTTCTCCTTTATGGTTTCCCTAAGAAAAAACGCTGTGTTCATTATCTCTTGTGTTTGATTGTTGTACTTGTTATTCTCTCAGTTAAAGATCCTAATAATGCTAGCTTAATGTTGAAAAACTAACATGAACCCTAATAATTCTTGAGTGACTGTGGTTGGGGTTGCGATGTGGTCAGGATGATACTAGATGTGATAGTACAGAAACCCAATACTTTAGTTGGCGTAGGTGGAGGTGGTAAGGACAAAAAGGTGTCTTTCATAGGAGTGTTGGTGAACAAGCTCGGGCCAACAGTAGATAAAGATGGAATGGACACATTGTCTATGGTGGAGCTGATAGTCAAAAGGACTTGTTTTGGCATCGCCCGCCCCTTACAATCATAGTATGTCAACTGGTCGACAGTCACAATATTCCCATCATGAGGGAACATCAGTAGTCGAAAGATAGTAGAGGCCTCGTCTTGCATGTAATACATGTAGCTATGTCTTAGGAGGAGGTTATAGTCAAGTTGGGAATTGAAAACCTCAATTTCAATCAACACCAATTTACCAGCTAGCTCAATAGGAATGTTCGTTAGAATCCCCTGTGGATGAGTGGAGAGACCATCGTAGGCGCGGAGAGTGGTGGTAGAAGGTTGAAGGGTAGGGGACCCAAGTTTCTGATAAATGGTAGTTGACATAACGTAGGTGGATTCCCATTCATCAATAATGCATCAATGTGTAACCAAATTTTGAATTGATATTGGAACTTGGAAGGAGACGATAGACAGAATCCTAGGTTCTCCTTGATCCAAGTCGAAGGTGATCAACCTGGAATCAAAGGGATCAACAACACCTAGCGTGGAAAACAATGTTGTACACTGTGGTGGGAAATTTTTAAGCACTTCCAAAGTGGACATGGATGTAGGATATTAGGCCAAGTCATAAACTATGTTGTAGTTGAGGGAAGCTCTGGTAGTAGTAGTGTTTGCGACATAACGCATAGGAAATCATGGGGCTATGGCCGCCCCATTTGCGGGGGGTTTCAGTAACTGGAGAGACATGTCAGAATTGGTAGAGGTAGACTTCATTTATGGGTCAGCAATTTCTATGGTGGAGCCATACTGGTTGCGTCGAGTCTGAAGGTTGACTTCGGATGACAACATCATGAGGTGATGGACACTAGCCTCAACAAGTGGGGCTGTAGTAGGAGATGTGGGAGTAGGTGGGGCCAAGGGTTGGGTTGCAACCATCCCTTGGTGTGTTAAGGGGTTCTGGAGCACCATAGGCAAAGGACCTGGTGGTGTTGGGTTTGGAAGATCCAGAGCAACTATGTTCAGATCACGTTGGGTGTCATTCTGGAGATGTTGTTGTATGCGAGACATGTGAGGACACAGATGACTGTAATGACCATAGGTGTTGTAGATAGCACACAGATGGTTAGTCCATAACTATGGGTTATTCCTAGGATGATTGGTATGCTGGGGATTCTGTGCAGGTTAGTCGGTTCCGTTATTTTTTTTAGGGTTATCTTGTTGGTCTCCTCCTTCGGGTTGATTATTGCCTCGATTTTTTCCTTGCTTGTTCTTTCCCTACCCTTGTTGGTTATTGGGGGCAGGCTGGTTAGGAATGTTTTGATGAGAATAAACCTGTCCTACAAAGACTAGAGGATTTGGGGCTGAATCCAGACTGGGTTGCACAGGTGGTGCATAATAGACTGGGGGAGCTGGAGGGGCTATAGACTCGACTGCTTGGCAATAACATGATTGTGCCGAACAAGTTAGCCCATGGACATGATGAGTTCATGTGGGAGGTGCATAGGAGGAGGTGGCTCCCGATCGAGCCATCATGCCTGAGTAATCGGGGGCGTAACTGGGTTGGGTGGCATGATGGGTGTTACCTGGGTCTGTTGGCATCATGGGAGAGGATGCATAGAACTAAGGGTGTTGCGTGATAGAGATGATGACTCCATCAACAACATGGGATTCCCTTGGTGTATCATGGCAAGAGGTGTCATCTCAGGGAGCATCAGATATGATGGTATATAAATAACTAGAATGGGCATATATCAAGTCAAATTATTGAGCCTTCAGGATGGTTTCTCCTCTCTTTGGGGTCGCTCAAATGCGACGTCCTTGGCTACGGGGGGTAGTAAGGTTTTGGGAAACCAATGAAGGAATATACTATCATCCAATTAGATCTTGCATAAGCTACGTCGATGTCACCACTCATGGATATGATCCCTGATGTGGGTAGCTATATTTTGATGACAAGATAAAAGGATCTCCACTCCCTTGTCATATCAAATGGGTAGCTAAAACTATTGAAGGAACATTGAGGCAAGTGAGGATAAATAGGGGTAATTGGCATGAGGCAGCTCGATGTACCATTTATCCACAACACCCATAAGTGTGCACTGGAACAACCTTAATCTAACTGAGTCATCCACAATGTTGTTTGATGAACACCACAAGTGGAAAGACATGATGTGATTCTGTGGTTCCTCTCCAGCCTTGCCCTCAAACTTTGGGATGTCTGAGGGAATTTTTGTAGGCATGGGAGGCCAGTGTGGTTGATTATTAATGGGGTCATTTTTTAACCTTACCAAATATGGCAAGTTAAGACTAGCCATGAAAGGTAGTATAGAGTCGAGATAAGGGATAATTTTAGGGGCGAATTTTATCCCAGTGGCATATTTTTCCTTGTTTTCCTCCCAAAAAAGATTCACCATTTTGCATTTTTTGAAGCTCTATTTCACCCAATTTTGATAGTAAAATTTTTTCACCCTAAAAATCGCCAAATTATTATATGAATGATATAAAATCCTTGGAAATTAAAATATTTTCTGAAAAATATCGCCAATCATTTTATAGTTGGCGTTTTAAGAATTGGTAATATTCGCCAACATTTATACACTTTTAAATAAGTAGGGATCCTTAAAATCATCCATGGCCAAGATTGGCTCGGGGTGCACCAACAATGGTGTCAGTGGTTGTAGGAACATAGTTCTCATGCATGACTGGGGGTATATGAGGTTTACTTCCCATAGTGGGGATAGTTGGAATGGACGTGGAAGTGCCACTGCCCCCAATTATAGAAGGTGGTATAGTAGGAACTACTGTAGCTAGTGTGGGGACACCACTAGTAGGTAGCATACCAGCAATAGTGTGTATAGTGATGATGGGACTACTAGAAGGGATACCCATGATGATGGGTGGCAAGGACATATTTCCACTGCCAACTATCCCTATGTGGAAGGGATCTGGATGCACACCAGCCATGGGGCTAGATGGGGTAGTGAACAAAGTGGGTTCGAATTGGTAGGAATTTGAATCAGACTCAAATGTTGTTTGTGGATTTGAGGGTGGTGAGTGATGTCGAATATGGCTTCGATGGTGATGGTTCAAAGAACCAAACTGAGGGGTGTTCCCCCTAAGCCAATAGGAATAACTTGGTGGAGCAATGATGGTTTATTCTAGTGACAGGAAATGGATATGGACCCTGGTTTCAATCGGCTTCCTAATGGTTCAAAAGGAGTCACTCGACCACCAATGATGTTTGATGGCTTGTGTATTGGGGAAGTACCCCTCACTCTACGGCTCAGGTAAAATTGATGACCTATTTACCATGAACGACAGCTCTTGGTTTTCCTCACGGGTGGGAACTAGTCAATCTGGTGGGGGTCATTTCCCTTTTTGATCAGCAGTTCCTCTCAATGGCCAACTACTTTGGGGTTCTTGTGGTATTCCTCACAATGAATTTGGGGGATATGCCCAAGTACTTCCCATAGTTAAGTGCATGGGATTTATATCCCAATTTGAATATTATTATGTTAACCGATTCTTTTTAATGGCTCTGCTCCATGTCATGAACCGAGTGTGTTCACTTAATGGCATGAGTGTGTGTGCATCTGTATGTAAAAATTTTCCTTCCAACCTTGAAATGAATGAGTAACAAGGGAATTTTTCCATGAAACTAGCAAGGGGTTGTAAAAGAGCAGTTTTATACAGAAAAATAGGTCTGGATAGAGGGTTGGGATAGACAAGGGTAAGAATGAGGCACAAAAAATAGACTATAAATTGACACTCCCACCTGTCAAAGGAATAGGTGTGATCGGGGCCGCATAGAACAAAGAGGCAGAGGAGATCTGGACAGAAAACAACCAAGTTTCTCATAATAGAGGTTCAAACATGACTAAGTCACTCGAAACACGGTCACAATGGTGACTGGGGTTACTTTGTTAGCTGGGATAGGCAAGATCCGGCTCTGTGAGCCAGGTTGCGCATACTGGGGCTAAGTTCATGCTTATCAAGAATAAAGGAGCGACTGGGTCACGACTTTCGACCCGATAGTGTGATTGGTGCCGAACAATAAAAAATAAAAAAAAGACAGAGCCGACAGGGCCCAGGGGAGAAGGAACTGACGCAGAGAAGGTTCAGGTCGGCCATGTGGGGATCTGATCGGTGAAAGCTGAAGGAAGAAATTGAATACAAACATGTAGCAAGCCTACAAAAACAGGGATCCGAGAGGATCAAACAGTAGAGTGGAAAAACTTGTAATGAGGATTTCTCCCCCATTACGTGCAAAAGAACCAGCCTTACGTTACTGGGATCGTGAGGAAGAGTTCATGGAAAACTAAAACAACAAACATTATTAATAACACAAAGAAAATATATATACAAGGGCTAAACTATATAAAATACAAATAAAAAAAAGTTATACCTTCTTTCCTGTAAAGTGGGTCACCGTGGCTGTCTCGAAAGTGGTCCACCTCTCCACATGTTGGTTCTCCAGGTGGGTACAGAGAATGTCTCGACGTACTAACTAGGAACAGTATAGAAATGGGATAGTGGAAAAAGGGTGTGAGAACACCTGGGAGACAAAGGTGTCTCAGCATACTCACAAAATGAAAATGGGAAAAAAGGTATTTTTGGAGAGCCCTTCACAATGTATTTATAGAATGGTTCTAGGGTTTTTTGACCCAATGTGGTTACCCATGGTATTTTTCTATGGTTTTCTCTCTTTTAGGGTTTTTACACCCTTTTTAGGGTTTTGGAACCTTTTTTAGGGTTTTCTACCCATTTTAGGGTTTTGACCCTTTCTTGGAGAGAGTGAGGGTAAACCATAGTAAATAATAATGGTTTGGACAGTTTTTTGTGGAAATACAATTGTGAAGGTTAAAATTAAGGGAAATATGGTAGGAATATGATGTATGTATGTGGTTTAGGCCATGTAGAGCTAAGTGAACAATTTTTTGTGTTCACATATATATAATTAATAAAATTTTGAAACTTTCAAAAACCACGTGTGGTTATACTTCTTCTTTTTCTCTTCTTGGTTCAAATGATTTCTTTCTTCTTTTTCTTTTCAATTTTTTTTTTTACCCTTTTTTTCCTTTTTTATTATTATTGTCTTACCTCTTCTCTTTTTCTTTCTTCTTCAAATACCATGTTTTCAGGAAACCTGGGATAATAGTTAAAACCAAAATTACAGAAAGTGTAAATAATGGTCAAGATTTGGGTCACTCTAATACCAAATGAGCCAAAAAAACGTTATCTCACACAAATATTACCAAAATACTTGGAATAATATATAAAATCCATTTGTATAAAAGAATATGGGTATAAAACTATGAGATAAGATATGATATTATTTCTTGTATCTATAATTATTTAAAGGTCCTCTAATGCAACTCTTCATAAATAAGTACACCTATTCATTAATTATTATTATATTATTATTGCTTGTTTTTATTATTAGTATTATACTGATTTATTTATATATATTGTAATTACTATTTATTATTATTATTTATTAACTTAGAATTGAGGTGAAGGAATCTGAAAATGGTATTCTTATTTCTCAATCTATGTATGCCAATGATATTTTAAAAATATTTAGAATGTCTATAAATATGAAGTAACACCAGTTGCAATATGAAACAAATTAAGTGTGAATGATGAAACAAACCCCCCTCCTCCCCTCTACATTAGCCCCCTACCATGATTGTTAAAACTCTTTCTCTCTCCCAACCGCCTCCTTCCCCTACCCCTATTAAAATACACCATCCACCCCATTGTCCTTGGGATCTCTCTCTCCCACTCACTTACTCACTCACCCACCTCTCTACTCATCCACTTACCCATATCCCACACCATTATCTCTCACTCCCAACCCATT
>LPNX010952542.1:92058-102729 GCA_001517045.1 Pseudotsuga menziesii | reverse complement strand
CACACACACACACACACACACACACACACACACACACACACACACATGCATCCTCATACTCCTCCTTGTAGAACTAACCCTCCTCTCTCTCTCTCTCTCTCTATCTCTCTTTTGTCATCTCCACAACCCTTACTAACCTCCTCTCTCACTCTCTCACACCCTACTCATATCCATACCTTTAATCCCCTCCTCATATCTATCTCTCTCCCCCTGTTTCCCTCTAACCCTTACTAACCCCATCTCTCACTCTTTCTATTCCCTACTCCACCTACACCTTAAACCCACCTTTCTCTCCCATAACCCCCTAACACCTTCGCCTCTCTATCACTCACTCTCACTACCGACAATCATGATCTCTCTCCCTAACCCCCCTCATACTCTCCCTACCCATAACCACCCCTTTGGCACCTCCCTTTCTCTCTCTTACTCCTCCTACCCATACCCTCTCACTCTTTGTCTCTCATAGTTCCTGTCGTCCCTACAACTTACCCCACCCCGCATCTCTCTCTCTTCCCTCTAACTACCCTAACCCTCCCTAAACCCCTACCCCCCAACTCTGATCTATGTTTGTTTCTCTCCCCCAACCCCCTTCCTCCCCCATACTCCTAAGGTAAATTTGAGTTTTACCAAAAGGCGTGTGTGTTTTAGATCTAAAAAACGTGCATGAGTTTTATGTCTACAAAACATGTCCATGTTTTGTAGAGATAAAACAAGTATGTGTTTTGTATAGGTAAGGTGTGAACTCTTTTTGGTTTTCATGGCATCCAAATAGTGTGGAAAAGAAAAATTGAATTTAAAATAAATGTGCTTGTGTTTCTTATCACTAAGACCGAGCCTTGTCACTTGTCTACGTGTCATCACTCTTCCTATGTGTCTGGTTTGGAGTTATCTTTGGGTTAACCAAACCTATGGCATCAAATATGGTAAACCATAGCTAATTAGACATCTCACCATTTTTCTCAATATGGGTATGTTTTACCCCTCATTATAGCATGTTACACACAATCATTTTTTATGAAATTTTAAACTCAAATAATTTTTTTTTGTTTGCAGATTCCAAATATGTAATTTAAGATTATAAATATTGATACAAATTATTAATGACCACACTAATTACAGAATTGAATCCAATTACATGAGAATCGTATTACAAAGGACACATGGAAAAACAGGTGTTTCATAACTTTATTATACTTTTCCACGACTTGTATGCATATTTATAATTACATCAAATAACCTACTCTAGTCACGAGATCAAATCTTCCTAAAACACTATATGTCTAAACAAGTAGTAACAATAACTAAACGTATATTTCTAATAACAAGTAGTAACAATAACTAAAAAAAGACTTGCTTCATAGTTTATACATCCTATAAATACCTTGCTTCATACTTTATACCATCTATGTGGACTATATATTAAATATTTAAGAATTACAATCCATCAATATATAGGTATTATGTCAATTTTTTTCCAATAGTAAAATACTAAGAAAAGTAATTGGTATATCGTTTATCTTTACAAAGTACTGTAGTAATAATGGTGATAAGCCCCCTGTGGTGATAGGCCGACTAAATTCCATCAATCTAATGCCATTTATATTGGCAAGAAATATGCCATTTATTATAGTGAAAGGAAAAGTAAAGTGATGAGAAAAGTAAGATGAATTGGTATGTCGTTTATCTTTACAAAGTAAAAAAGTAATAATGGTGATAGGCCCTCTATGTGGGCTATACACGGAATATTTCATGACTAAAATCCATCAATCTATAAGAAGTAATGTCATTTATTTTTTCCATAGTGACAGGAAAAACAAAAGTGAAGTGACGAAAAAAAAATTGGAAATGAAGGCGAGATGGAGTGATACGTCATTTATTTTTCCAAAATATCAAACTGCGTTCTAAAGAGTGGAATATAACAATTTTTTGGATAATCATTAAATTTATAGAATTGTGAAATATAATTATAAAATAAGTCTAGTCATTACATTTTGGGGAATATATAATGGGTATGCATTTAATCTAAGATGTACTTCAATTGGTTTATCCAACATTATGAATTTTAAATTTATATTTAACCACATTTATTGAAAAAGACTTGTCACATAATGATATATAAACCATTTGGTTCCAAGCAAATTATTAGTAACACGCCAATTACAGAATTGAATCGGTGTCTGTAACATATATTTTTGAAGCCAATTACATGACAATGGTATTACAAAGTACACATGGAAAAACGGGCGTTTCATAACTTTATTATACTTTTCTAAATTTTTATACATATTTATAATTACATCAAATAACGTACTCTCATCAGGAGACCAAATCTTCCAAAAACACTATATGCGTAAACATGAAACATCCAAAACGTCTATGTTTAAGACAACAACGAGTAGTAACAATAACACAAAAATACTTGCTTCATACTTTATACATCCTATAAATCCTACATGGTCTCGTGTCATAATAATATAGATGTTCAAATTTTACTATAGTAATATATCATTTGGTATTTGATTTTACCATAACTGATATCCTAAATCAAGTTTATGTGGAATGCAACTGCAAGAAATTTCAGATCTGTAGAATATGTGGATGCTCCAGCTTTTACAAATACTTCACCGGATGAACACATAATACTCCATATCTATATCACTCTCTGTTAATGAGTTGCTACTTAGTGGCCGGTAGCAAGGCTCGTTCCATATCTATATAGAGAAGAAGCTGGGCAACTAATTTTTATGTTTTTTATCCATGGAACGTCTCACACAGGCCTACCGCAGATGGGGCTGTAAACCATGTGACGATGGTGAGCATCTATTTCTCTAATTTAATTCGTGCAGAAAAAGGACGGGCAATAGTTTTGACACAACATAAAAACCTAAAGTCCACGACACAAAAATCGATTTAGCATTCAACGTATTAAAAACATGATTGGATTGGAAATGTTGATGCATAAATCTTGTCATAATAAATCTCGTCGCCTACACGCTCGAATATCAAAAAATTTATGAAAAAAATTATTGGAGAACAATATTTAACATGCAGCTGAATAATAAATGCCAAATGCTGTGGCAGCTGCATTGTGAGCTTTTGGATCTCAAACAGGTTAAGATCCAATCACCCACAGTACAGCGCCCCAGCATTTATTGCTTTGCCGCATGTAAAATATTTTTTGCCAGTTTTATCTTCGGTCTGTGATCTTTACTTGGTTTTATTGTCTGCATCATAATTAGTGAGATTCCCAGCAATGAAAAGATGGGGTAATAAGTGGACGATATTAGGTTTTCAAATTGAAGGGTGGATTCCACTTTGCATGATATTTACTTGGATTTGCTCATTCCACAAGCGTCTATATCATAGTTGGTGAGATTCCCAGCAACGAAAAGATAGATACTTTGCTCTTCTTTTTCCGTGACAATAAGATGATAATAGGTTTTCAAATTGAAGGGTTGTCTTTGTTTGGAAATGTGGATGGATAAATCTAGTCACCGACGCCTTCGATATGACAAAATTTGTCCTGGTCCATGATATTTACTTGGTTTTATTCATTCCGCGAGCGTTGCATCATAATAGTGAGATTCCCAGCAATGACAACATTGATAATATGTTTTCTGGGATAATACGTGGATGATATTAGGTTTTCAAATTGAAGGGTGATATTTCTTTCGGTTATGTGGGGGATCTTAGAATAACACAATATTACTCTATTAAACAAACATATTACAATTTTACCACATTCCTAAGTTCTCATGAACTTTCACATTAAATTTCATTCCTTTGACATATTAAAGATTAATATAGGATTTCCTTTGCACAATAATATGTCAACATAAGATAAAAATAAAGCATCAATTTATATTTATTGTTTTTTTCATATATATATTTGAATTTAAGTTGTTCTTGAGTTCTGATTACTATGAATATTTGACTTGTTAGATTTAATGCAGAAATATTTTCATATGTTTTCTATTTCCAGGGTTTTGTTCAAACATCTCCTATGTTCCTAGATTAGGTTATCTATTTTCTATTTATGTAACATTTATTTCATTAATTCAATGAGTTGAGTCTTTCTCGTATTGTGTGTGTGACCGAGCCGTTGTGCTCAGCTGGTTTCCTCCTTGGTATCAGAGCGAGGTTGAGACTGGTATTTGTTGAATTGAGTCTTTTAAGTGTCAGAATTTTTTTTTTTCCTTGCTTTCTCCTCCTTTACAAATCACTGCTAACTTGCAAGATCGTTTCCAATCTTTCCAGAGTCGGGAGGAAATTGCCAGCGTGAGGAGATTTCGTTTTGAGAGACCTATGTTTTTATCTCAAGTGTAAAAAAAAAATTCGCTGTCTTTCACAACTCCTTTACGGGCTATCTGATTTTTTGTTGAAGTTAAAGCGTGAAGCTTCTCCAGTACCCTAATGAGCACCGATGGTGTTGTCTCGAGGAGAAAGAAGAGCACTGACCGCACCTATCAAGAAGAGAGAACGAGCGTCGAACAATGCCAATCAGCGAGAGAGAAAGAGCGCCACATCTGGTCCATGCAGTGAGCACTGGGTTAATTGCTTGAGGACCTGAGCCAATATATATATATATATATATTTTTCTGCCTGTTTGGTTAAAATTATTGGGGGGCAACATTTCGGTAAAAATGGCACATATGTCACTTGCCGATTTATATATTACTAAAGCATCAAAATTAAATGCGGAAAATTATGTAAATTGGAAATTCAAGTTGATTACTTTGCTTGACGCTCTTAGCTTGTGGCTGATTGTAAATGGGGATGAAGCTCTTAGCCCACAGATCCATTATCTCTCTGAGATTGGAATTCGTGGGAAACTCAAGAAAAGGTGTTGATTCGTATGTCTATAAAAGAAAACATCATACCTCACATCAGAAATTCCAAGACATCCAAAGACTGAAATGTTTGACGTTAATAGAATCTTGTTTTTAAAGACCAAATTATTGTCTATCAAGATGGATGTGAATGAAACTATGAACAAATATCTCTCCCGCATCAAAGACTTCAGAGATAATTTGGGTCACATAGGTGAAGAAGTATCTAGTACTGGTATCTATCACATTAAAAGGTCTTTTGCGAGATTATAAAATATTCATATCAACACTTACACCAAGACAGACCCCTCCTACATTTGCAGTGCTCGATGGAATACTGGTACAAAAACAATGAAGATGTAGATCCTGAATCTCAATCTTTAGATCAAGCGTTGATGGCAAGAGGCAAATTCCCACATAGAGGCAATCACTCAAATCCACACAGAAGCAAGTTTCGTGCAAGACACAGAGGTATGTCATACAATGAATTTAGTACTAATAAAGATGTTGTATGCCATTATTGTGGCAAATGAGGTCATATAGCTAGAGATTGTTTTAAGAACATAAACAATGATTCCAATAACAAATAAAGAAAACATAATGGAAATTATGATAGAAAAGACACCCCACATGTCAATGGATTTAAAAACCTAAGACTGTTTATATCTGAATATGCTTTGTCTGTTGAGACAGAGGACAAAAAATGCATGGTTCATAGATTCAGGTGCATCTACCCACATGTCATGTAATAAATATTGGTATGATGAGTATTATGAAAAGTCTGATGGCACACATATCTATCTAGGTGATAACAAGTCTCACAAAGTCCTAGGTTATGGAGCGATAAGTGTTAACCTACCTGATGGACAATTTAAACAGATACATAATGTGATGTATGTTCTAGGCATACAAAAGAACTAAATATCTGTATCTGCTATCACTGATAATGATATGAAATTTGAATTTGATAAATATAAGTTCCATGTCAAAGATGTCCAAGATCATTACAGGGTTATAACAATAGGATCCAGACTTGGTGGATTGTACAAGCTGGATGCAATCAAGGGAAACCATCAGACACTAGTAGCATCAGCTATTTCAGATGTCGAATTGTGGCGTCAAAGTTATGGACACCTCAATGTTATTATACATAATGATCTCATGTTATTACAGAAAAAGTCGATGGTTAAGGGTCTTCCTGTCATTAAAAATGATCATATTGAATGTGATGCATGTGCACTAGGAAAACATCACATAAATGAATTTCCTAACCATGAAGAGAAGAGACAGACTAAACTCCTTGAACTCATACACACTAATGTATGTGGACCTATGCAGACCAGATCACTTGGTGGTGCATGGTATTTTCTGATATTTGTTGATGACAGATCTAGGTTCACATGGGCTTACTTCATGAGAGGAAAAAGGGATGTCTTCGAATACTTCAAGGAATTTAGAATCAAAGTTGAGAACTAGATAGTTAAATACATCAAAATCCTCAAATCAAACCAAGGTGGTAGTCTGAGCTACCTCACTACTACAAGACTAGACCTATCATATTATGTTAGCATCCTTAGTTAGTTCTTGACTAAGCCATGCGAAACACATTGGAAAGATGCAAAGCAGGTCCTAAGATATTTAAAAGGAACTGTTGATTATGGTCTTTTCTATACTAATATATTTGATGTTCAGTTGGTAGGTTACTCTGACTTTGACTGGGCAGGAAATCCTGATGATAGAATATCCACTTCTGGATATTCTGTTAACACTCGTTCGGGAGTCATATCATGGAGCAAAGAGAAACAAGCAACTATTTCCTTTCAATCCATAGAAGTTGAATACAAAGCGTTAACCAATGCTACTTATGAATCCATTTGGTTGAGGTGCATTCTTGAAGAGGTTGGAACACAACAAAAACAAGCTACCAGAATCCAGTGTGACAATCAAAGCTCAATTAACCTGCCACAGAATCCACTCTATCATGTTAGATCTAAACATATTGAGCTGCAACAACATTTTGTTAGAGAAAAGATTGAGTCTCAAGAAATTGAACTCATCTATTGTAACACAAGTGAAAATGTTGCTGATGTGTTTACTAAACCGGTTGGAAGGATCCATTTTGAGGATCTTAGGAAGAAATTATGTGTTATCAAAAATCCATTTTTGCATTAAGGGAGGTTGTTATATTTAATGCAGAAATACCTTCATATGTTTTCTATATCTAGGGTTCTTGTTCAAACAGCTCCTATGCTGGTGGATCTGATCCACATTTATTGGATCTATATTAGGTTATCTCTTTTCTATATATGTAATATTTATTTCATTAATTCAATGAGTTGAGTGTTTCTCCTCCTGTGTGTGTGGTCGAGCCAATGTGCTCTGCTCGTTTCCTCCTTGGTTTCTCAACATGATCATTGTAATTAATTTTTAACATGATAATTGTAAGAAGGGACTAAGAGGTAAGAATGAAGAAACTTGTTTAAAATAATTCACATATGAAATGAAGTAAGAAAAATACGAACATTGTCCTCAATTGGAGATGAAAATAGTTAAGGTTGGCATGCATAATTTTTTTGTTGATCTCTTAATGTTGTATGTTATCTTCTAATCCTTTCATTCATCTTTTATCGATTTCTTCTTCATTAATTTGATCATGATCATGTTCGTATATTTTTTTCAAAAATCATGCATTAACTTTTCTTGAAGTTTACAAGAACAAATTAATCATTAAATGAAACTTTTGTATATCAAATAATATTATTGTTTTTAAGCCTATATGAATATTATAAACCCACTCAATGCTTAGGATAAAATATTTAATCATTATTTGATTAGTTTCTTACCCATTAGCCTAGATAATTGGCATTCACTTGTGCCACGTCAATAGTTTCCATATATACACCAAGAATACTTTTATCCTGATTCTGGTTAGATCACGTCTACTTTATTAACTGCTAGAATTAGTAACCATGACTTCTTGCATATTCTATATTTATTATGCTTTTATCCAACTTTTAGGTGGATAAGGTAAAGCTAGTCAATTATGAAACTACTATCCTTAGTTTTCAACCCATCCTTTATATTTTTTCTCCATATTCTAGGATTGGAAAGTATTTCCATCACTGATCATTTCTCACTCATGCTTTAGCTAATTTGTGAGGTCCTTGATAGATTACGAAAGTTCTTTAGCAACCTATGGGGGCTTATCATATTTCGTAAGTTCTATTTATGAGATAGCAATGGGTTGTCTTGCATCAAATAATTTCTCCTTTACAAGGATGTATTACCAATGTAATAATATCAATTATCATTTATTGATCATTCCTTAATGTGTGTTCATTATTCCTCTTCTTCTCTTCTTATGCTAATTATTTGCAATTCCGAGTGAGGTTAATTGTGTGCTTAGATTCTTACCTTGTTTATAGAATGCTTTCTACCATCAAGGCTTTAGAACTCTAACATTGTATTAGAGCTTTGGGATCTCATCAATTATTTCTCCTTTTCAAATTTGCAGGTTTAACTTCTATATGGATTCAAAAGTTCATCTACTATCCCCTTTCAACTATGTTGATTGGAAACCAAAGATGAGCACATATTTGAAGAGACAATGTCTCTTTAATGTCTCCATTGGTGCATTAAGCGAACCAAAGTCTTATGAAGATAATATTTACTCACTAAATGATTGTGACAGAGCTTATGGATTTATGTGTCTTGCAATGTCTCTAGAGATGCATCATCTCATAGATTTTTTTGAATATCCATTTGAGATATGGAAAAATTTGGATAAATATTTTGGTATGCAGGAAGAAGAATATGAAGCATGGAGAGAACCTAAAATCTCCTTATGTTCTCTCCTTCAATATGTCTTGATCTCTGCATTCTCTGATAAAGTTGTTCATGATAAAGAAGTAACTCATACAATTCCTAGTGCTACTATTCTCTTTGATTCGAATGATTCGTCCTTCAATCAAGAAGAAAATATTGAAGAGACATCCTTTTCTTCAGACCATCCAAGATCGCTCAACTGTCGGTGTGATCTAGTTACCAATTATCTTCCCGTTGTGGACCCATTCGCTCATGGAGACACTATAACTATGATATTTTCTACTGTATATGACCTCTATTCTAATATTTCAGAGCCTTGTGAGATTTTTTACAGATTTATAAAGGTGATTCATTGTTTAATTCATGATATGGCAGCTACACATGAAGCTTGTTTTGTTGAGTCTTTTGATGTTCTTTGGGAAATAGTTTGCAGAGATATCATTTCCATTATTGATTATTCTTCCAGATCAAAATATGCTTACAACAAAAGACATTCTTATGATTCTCCTCCATCAGAAAATGATGGCCTTCAAGGGGCCTCTCCACATGTTCTTTTCCTACAACACATTGATGCACCGTTGCATGATCTTGGAATCCATAACATATTCAACAAGTCTATCATGAAGAAGTTGTTCACTCAGCTCATTCAAGTGAAAAAAAAGACCTGTTGAAGAAATTTCATATCTTCTCTATGTCATGTCCATTATTCAGGGAGGATTTTCCCCATGAGGTTTTTCCTCTCTCCTCGTTTTACATGGACAAATAAAAAATTTGTTGTAAGAGGTGACTTGAGCCTTAGTTTCCAAGGCCTCAATAATCATTTGTTATAAGTTGTACTAAGTTAGGATTAAGAGGGGGTGTCAGAGAATTAATCCACCAAAGTACCATGGTCATACACCTAGGATACATTTTCATTTGTCTTATACTTATGGGTGTGTGCAAGGTGATGAGGGTCTCTTTTAACGCCTTAGATGCAATAGAAAACTGAAAAAACATGCATCCATCAACTTACATGGATATTTTGAGACACTTAAACAATGAATCTTGTGATGAGTAAAAAATAGGAAATGTAGGAAATTGAATGAAGTTTCCAAATATATATTTTTTTCTATTGAAAATGTTGTTAACTATCTAAAGTTAGATATTTTTTAAGAGACACTTTTTATTTCTGGGACAAATTATAAGGTATATGTTTTTGTGGGTGCAGCCTTTGAGTGACTAAATGATGGAATAAACTTACAAAAACTGGTAGACATATAGAGAACATATAGTACTAGTGCACAACTATTTTTCCAATAATAAAAATAATATTTAAACTTTTTTTTTAATTATCTAAGTGATCAATCCTCGAAAACGGTATGTCAATTGTGGGTGCAGCGTTTCAATGTCTTAATGCAATTATTTGGAAATAGTTTTTTTATAGCATGTAGAGGTCGGTGTTCTTTAGTGCACCATACAATTTGTTTTCAAAATGGCTGAGAAACAAAAGAGATATGGATGAAACACTAACAGTGTTTTTTTATAGTTGAGGAGTGATGATAGAAGATAAATAAGAAAAAAATATAAAACATTATATATTCTTATTAAAAATTACATATTTGGAATCTGCAAAAAAACAATATCTATTTCTAAAATTTCATAAAAAATGGAGGTGTGTAGCATACTGTAACCAAAGGATAAAGATGAGCATATTGAAAACTTGGATATAATGCTCAATTAGCCATGGTTTATCATACTCCAAGGCATAGGAATGTTGAATCCAAAGAAAAGTATGAAGCAGACACATAGGCATAATAATGCCATGCCAGCATGGGTGGAGGCTTGGCCTTATCAGTTGGAGGAAATACAATTTTTAATTTAAACAAAACGCGTGCTCATTATATTAAAGAAACATGAGTGCACATTTTATTGAATCATAACGTGTGCGCATTGTATTGATGCAAAACGGGTATGCTTTTTATTGAATCATAACACATGCATGTTTTTAAACACTACAATGAGTGATTTTTTTGTTAAC
>LPNX010952542.1:45601-85317 GCA_001517045.1 Pseudotsuga menziesii | reverse complement strand
CACACACACACACATCCTTTTCTCTCCCCTTGCCATTAATAGCCCCCCTCCTACACCCACTCTCACTCCCCAAATCTTCCAACTACACCTAACCGACACCCCTTATCTATTCCTGAAACCTCTCTCTCTCTCACTCTCACGCGCGCGTGCACACACACACAGACACACATCCCCCTCCCCCTCTCTCGACCTCTAACCCACCCCCCCCTTCCTCCTCTCTATATCCCCACCTACTAACACATCATCTCACTCTCTTTTCCCCTTTCTCCACCTACCCACAATCTCTTAACACCCCCATTGGTCTCTACCTCTAACTCCTTAACACTCCCTCTCCATGTCTACCTTTAGCCCGTTACCACCCCCCTGCCCCAAACCTTTAAATGGTATAATCACAAACCAAACAATATAGGTGAAAATCGTGTGCCCATTTATGTCAATAAAATCATGCATGTGTTTTATACAATAAATACATGTGCACAATGTTATTAATAAAAACCCATACTGGTTATTGTCACATATGCTCCTAAACCCCCATCCCAATCTCCTAAAATCCTAACACACCCCTTCCTCTCTCTCTCTCTCTCTCTCTCTCACATACACACAATTCCACAGCTCACCACATGCCAATAAGGAATCCCCCTCCACTCTATCTTTATCTCTCTTTCACACACATACACACATCCCTATNTGACCTATAAGCTACAACACCTAGACACCTCCACACACATCCATAGGTCTCCCCTTACGACTAACACCCCCCCCTCCCTTATATCACTCCCTAACCAATCCAACTACCTCTAAACCCCACCCACGTACTACATCCCCTCTACAACACCTAGAAACCCCCACATTAATCTAACCCCCTGTCACATGCCCCAATTTGCAAAATATTTTATGATTTAAGAAACATTATGTTATATTTTATTTTAAAGTTTGTAATTAATGACCAAGTGGGGTCAAGGATAATTGAATGTAATAGCTGAATATTTTATTAATAAATAAATGAAAGATGAGACAACAGCTTAGGGAAGCTGTTAAATGAGCGTTTTACTGGTCACTTGGTGGAGTAGGCTGGGTTGAGAGCAGATTGACACTTGGCAGCATCCTCAAACTCTTCTAGCTGTTGCAGGTGGCATCTTCCCTATTTTTGTGGTCATGTTCCCCAAGAAAATGGAACAAGAAAAGGTGTCTCATTAAGTGAAAACTGACCCAAAAGACCTAGGCATGCTAATAAAACTTACCATTGAAGACAGCTGAGGCTGCTCATTCCTGACCTATGAACATTCTGAGTGAATGGTGTGCACTAGAAAATTTGATGGAGGGGACTAGTTGAAGTAAGTTTGGGTGGAAAAGTGCTGAAGACCTGAACTAGTGCAACTATTTTAAGCTCAGTTTAGGCTGCTGCATGCATAACTGATTATTGCTGAAAACTCAATAGAGTTGCAGAGGATTTATAAACTACATATCTCACCCAAAACTTCTACCAGGTGGACTAGGAGACAAGCTCGAGGGTCCTGAGATTTGTAGTCTAGCTTTTCTCCAAGAGTTGGTTTGGAGGAACATGTTCCTTAAGCTGTTGTCACCTCATCTATATTTCCAGGTTCTACTTGTTTTATTCAACTATCTAAGTATTTACTATTATCCAAAAAGTTTAAGTTTAATCAATGATATGTTATGCTTCTGTCCTTATTGCTGCTAGGGTTAGTTAGGAGAAATGTAAATGTTGTGAGAAGATAGTTAAGTTCTGAACTAGGTAGATTAGGGTAAATGATTAGAGGAATTTCTAGATATACTGAGAGATAAAAATTACCTAACTTTATTTTTCCACACCTTTCAGAAAAGGTAGTACTCTAGTACAATAGGTTAGTTTAATTTCAGATAAAGAATCGAATGAAGTATGCATGAATGTAAATTACTATCTTCTACGGGTTCATATGTATGATTTGTATGTATGTTTCCCTTTTTATTTTAGATGTTTTCTTTTAGCTAGAGTACGCAAAATAAATAGGACTGTTAGGAAATATCTAATGGTATAAAATACTAGTCTATGTAATGGTTTACACTAGACAAAATTATTATTATAGGTCTATTATTTTAATAATTAACAATTAAGATATATAGATATGAATTAATATAACTAAGATTAATTTTAAGAAATAGTAAACAAGGCTAAACATTTACTAAATAAATTCATCTAAGTAGAAATGCAAACAAGAGTAACTCAAAAATGAGATACTAACTATGTACTCATACTAGGAAGTATTAGGGTTATAAATAAACCTATTTAAAAGAACTGTAAATTTATATATAAACCAAAATTTTTCACCCCTTTGTGATAGTAGGGGAATTGTTTTTTTTTTATTTCTAAAATAAATTCAAAACCTATCTACTCTATTTTAAATAACCATAAGCATCAATTAGATGACTGTATGGAATTACATACTTTTTCACAAGTAACAATAATAAATAAAAAGTTGTCATCATATTTTCAAAACTCCAAGATTTCAAGAAAGAATTAGGTTATTCAGTCATCCTCCATTTATTTACTGCAGAAATTATTACTGATAATGATAACCTAGATATGATATAAAAACTTATTGTGAGAACCATTAGATATAATTTTACACAAAGTAAATAATTATTAAATTACTTAACTACAACCTTTGATAGGTTAATTTCGATAAGAGATGACCAAAATAACAAATTAATTCAAGATTGCGTTCTTCATTTCAAACCACATAATATATATATATATATATAATCAAAACATAAATACAGTCAACCAGCTTCAAGCTATAAGTACAATTAGTCCCTAAAACCGAACTATAATAGTTACGGCCATATGGCCTTTTACATCACAAAGTCAAGGCTTATAAGCTTGTTCGAAAAACAACATCATTATAAACAAAATCTATAATAGAGAAGGCAAATTGTCTCCGATATGAAAGCCCTAACCCTTGATTTCTAAAACAACCACGAGGGCTTCATTAAACTGAATCAAACATCAAGTATTGGTCCACGACCTTTCCAAACTTTTACAACAAAGTATATCATAGCCAAGATGAAAACCAAAAACCCAGTGAACTCCATCATTTAAAAATCAACATCATACACCACTACAGGAGGAACCTCAGCGAAACAGAGGCTTACCAGAAGAAACGCTTCGTGGAACCCCTTTGGTGGTATTTTTCATCTTGAGATTCTTTGATTTGAAGCCTACATTAGTGAAGAACCATAATTGGTTAAACCCTTCTACCGTTAGTGAAAACATTGAAACCTAGCAAAGTAAAAATGGTTTGAAAAACAAGAAAAATGAAAGAGTTCTTACCTGTTTTATTTCTCTTTACCTCACAGAGAAGAAAACGATAGAATGAAACCCTAACCACCATTAACAGAGTAACGAGATTTAGGAAGGCACTGTTGGGAAAATTATACAACACACAGAGCTCACATTCGAATCCTTAGCCACCGTACAGAGAACAACGAGCTTCAAGAAAGCTCTGATAGGAGGAAATGTGACTCATAGAACTCAAGACTGAAAACCAAAACCACGAAGGGGAAAAGTCAAATACCACACCAGAAGTTGAGCTTTGAGAACCAGTAATATTTTAACGCAACCTAATCTTACAGCTAGGATCACACTATCAAACTTTCCTGGGTTTGGATAGAAGCTTTTCTTATTTCAGAGTCAAGCTAATGAATGGAGGCTAAATTACAGAGCCGAGCATTGACTAAGGAGGGATTGTCAAACAGAACAAGGGCTTTTTCCAACAAAGCTTACACAGTGAAGTGGAAAAGAGGCTGAGTGGCCATGATGCCCGCAACCCCTCTTCCATAGAAAGGTAAATGTTTAGGTAGAGGTGAGATTTTAGGGTTTAGAGAATTTTTATGTGGCAAAAAATCCAAGGTAAAAAACCCTATCAAATGAGCATCGACCATGTAGCTCCAAATTTATTTGCAAAGGAGGGTTTGGTAATATAGTTCGAAACCCTTGTTCAACCTGCATATTTTAGTGTATAAAAATTAATACCATATGATAATTCTTGTTATGGTTTCATTATTTTTGTTATGGTTTTACGCTTGTTTTAACCATAGTAAATAAATGGGAGATAGTAGCTAAACTAAGTCTTTAATATAAGCTAAAATTTTTGAAATGGCATAAGAAAACTTATGCTAATCATTGTTTTTCACATAATAAACAATGACTGTAATCGATTTTAGGAAGATACAAAATGGAGGAGGGAATCATTTATATATATACTTATAAATCTAGAATATACCTAGCTAGGACTTTAGTCTAGGTATTAAATTATGAATACTAGTATATGGTTTTTCAATAATACCCTTATGAGATGAGAAATCATACAAAGGAAAATAGGGTAGACCTCTATGAAGAATAATTCTTATTCCCTTAAAATAAAAAGTAATAACACAATAGATTTGAAAGAAAAACAATGTGTATCAAGGCATCTCTATTTTGATAAGTATTAGAATAGTATTAAACTATCATTTGTACTAAGTACTAGTTATTATGTGTGTTATCAGTTAACATATTTTGTGATTTTATTTGGATCATAAATATTCTAGGTGATCTTAGCTCATTATTTAGTAGAAAGAAGTCTGTTTCACAAGATGCATCTACTAGAATTACTTACAAGTTTTAAACTAAAAATAATAGGATGAAAGTTAAATGAACAAGTTCTGTGATGGTAAGCGTAACTAAGCTAAATCCAATTTATTAAAATACTGTTATTGCTATTTGTTAGATTTTTATCATTCAAGCTAGCATTACGATCTTAGGATCTTTAACTGAGAGAATAAAATGCACAGCAATAAAACACAAGAGACAAGAGACACAAAGAATTTTCCTCGGGGAAACCATAAAGGAGAAAACCTTGCAACTTCCTCAGAGATAGAATCAGCACCAAAAGTAAAACCTGAAAACATAAAGATGATATCCCGACAGTAGTAGTCTCTCTCTTTTCCCAACAACTTATCCTCTCACTCAAGTGCCTCAATGAGTTAGTGTGTGTGTGATAAATAGAGAGGCTCACTCTCTATTTATATTCTTTCGTTCACTTGAAAGCCACTCCAACATGTCCCCCTCACTTAATAATTACTTACTAGAGCCGACATCTCTAGGAGTGTCTAATAACCTTAGTTCCCCACAACTTGTGGGGAATTTTCCTCCTCTGACCAACAAGGAGGGTTATCCTTAACAGAATGGTGGGGACTATTTCCCTGACTTACAATGACTCACCTAGGGTTGAATTCTCTAGGATAGTCTAATAATCCTAGGGCCCCACAACTGCAGGGATTTTAACCCTTGACCAATAGGAGGGTTACCCACAATGACTTGACATGACTTGTTCACATTATAGAAACTCCCGATCAGAAAAACAAGGCATGACATGACTCAATTACATTATAAACACTTCCCAGAGTAAGCATCGAGGTACAATACATAAGATATACAAGTGAATACATTTTGAAGTTACAAATACATTAACACTCCCTCTCAACTAGGAAGGTATTCTCTTGGCACAAATTGTCAACACTGGTCTTCTTCTCTGGATCATCTCGTCATCTGCATATTCAAGTCATCTTTATCTTGATCTGGATCATCACTCGATCTGGATCATCATCACTAGATCTAGACCATCTCTGTTGGATCAACATCACTAGATCTAGATCATCATCACTGGATCTAGATCATCATTCGATCTGGATCATCATTGTTGGATCAACATCACTGGATCTGGATCATCACTGGATCTAGATCATCATCACTAGATCTGGATCATCACTGGATCTGGATCATCTATGTTGGATCAACATCACTGGATCTGGATCATCTCTGCTATATCATCATCACTCGATCTGGATCATCATTGAGTCAACATCACTGGTGCTATCTCATGATTCTTCTCATCACAGGAATTTCTACAGAGATGGCCCTTTTTCATGCTCATTATAGGCCTACCTCCTTGTAGGTATTTGGTAGCCCTTATATCTGACCCTAAGTTAGAATGGCCAGCACTCACATCTGGCCTTGACTCGTCAGAAAGGCACGCCCAACACTCACATCTAACCATGAGAGGAACTTAATCCCCTCAACATGTCAGAATGGCCCAGCCATTACATCTGACCATGGAAGGAACCTCATCCTCTCACCATGTCAAAATGGCCCAGCCCTTACATCTGACCTACTTGACAGAATGGAACGCAGTCCTAGACTGAGGGTTCCTGGTAACTGACTAGGTGCCTCCATTTAGAGAATGGTAGCAGCCCTTACATCTGACCCTAATTCAAAATGGCCGACACTCACATCTAACCTTGACTCGTCAGAAAGGCGATAACCCTTACATTTGACCTACTCATCAAAATGGCCAACACTCACACCTTCCATGGAAGGAAACAATCCTCTCACCATGACAGAATGGTGGTAGCCTTTACATCTGATCATGTAGGAACCAATCCTATAGTCACATCAGAATGGTCGGCACTCATATCTGACCTTGACTCATTAGAAAGGTGGTAGCCGTTACATCTGATCATGTAGGAACTAATCCTACAGTGAAATTAGAATGGCCGACACTCACATCTGACATGGAAGGAAGCAATCCTCTCACCATGATAGAATGGAAACAACCCTTATATCTGATCAAGTGGGAACACATCCCTCAATCACATCAGAATGGCCATGCACTCACATATGATCATGTAATACTACATCTTATAATCATATTAGAAAGGCCCCCAGTCCTAGACCAAGTATTCCTGGCAACTCACCAGGAAGCTCCATTCCAAGAATGGAAATATCTTGTATATATGATCATGTAGGAACCAATCCTACAGTCATATTAGAATGGCTCAACACTCATATCTGACATGGAAGGAAACAATCCTTTCATCATGATAGAATGGCTCAGCCCTTACATTTGACCTACTCGTTAGAATGGCTTTAGGTCTCATCATTTCCCCTTGGAGGGAACCTTGATATGGAGAACACCAAGCTTCTCCCTGAAGTACTCAAACTTCACTTTGGCCATTTCTAGCATAGAATCACATCAGGGCTGATTATGTCCAAGGTGTTATATTTTTATCATTCAAGCTAGCATTATGATCTTAGGATCTTTTAACTAAGAGAACAACAAGCACAACAATAAAACATAAGCACAACACAAGAGACAAGAGATGCAAATAATTTTCCTCAGGGAAACCATAAAGGAGAAAACCCCACAAATTTCTCAGAGATAGAATCAACACCAAAGGTAAAACCAAAAAATAGTAAGATGATCTCCCAAGAGCAACAGTCTCTCTCTCTCACACTGAGAGAGATTCTCCTCTCTCACTCATGCACCCTAATGAGTGAGTGTGTGTATGAGTATGATAAATAGAGAGGCTCTCACTCTCTATTTATATTCTTCCATTCACTTGGAACCCACTCCAACATGTTGGCCTCACTTAACAATTACTTACTAGAGCCAACATCTCTAGGAGTGTCTAATAACCCTAGTGCCCCACCACTTGTTGGGAATTTGCCTCCTCTGACCAATAGGAGGGTAACATAATGGTGGGGACTATTGTCCTGACTTACAATGACTCACCTAGGGTTGAATTCACTAGGATAGTCTAATAACCCAAGGGCCCCACAACTGTGGGGAATTTAACCCTTGACCAATAGGAGGGTTACCCACAATGACTTGACATGACTTTCTCATTATAGAAACTTCCTGGAATAAACATCGGGGTATGACATGATGCAAGTACATTACAACACATCCTAGAATGAACATCGGGTTACAATAGATAAGGAATACAAGTGAATACATTCCGAAGTTACAATTACATCAACACTCCCTCTTAACTAGGAAGGTATTCGCTCAACACAATTTATCAGCACAAGTCTTCTTATCTATATCATTTGGGTCATTGTCAGGTCTTCGTCATCTTCAAGTCATCTTCATCTTCAAGTCATGTTCATCTTCAAGTCTTCTTCATTTGGATCTGGATCATCATCACTGAATCTAGATCACCACTCGATTTGGATCATCATCACTGGATCTGGATCATCACAAGATTTGGATCATCATCATTGGATCTGGATCATCACTGGATCTGGATCATCATCATTGAATCTAGATCATCACTCAATCTAGATCATCACTGCTGGATCATCATCACCGGATCTAGATCATCACTAGGCATCATCACTGGATCTGGATCATCACTCGATCTGGATCAACACGGGTGCTATCTCATGATTCTTCTCATCACAGGAAGTTCTACAGAGCCAGCCCTTATTCATGCTGGTTGTAGGCCTAGCCTCCATGTAGGTCTTCTTTAGCACTTATATCTAATCAACAGAAGATCGAAGAAAGGCTCAGCATTTCTATCTGATCAAGACATGATCGAAGATAGATACTGCACTTACATCTGATCAACACATGATCGAAGAAAGGCACGCCCAACACTTACATCTGACCTACTCATCAGAAAGGCACACCCAAGACTCACATCTGATCATGTAGGAACCAATCCTATAATCATATCAGAAAGGCCCAGTACTTACATCTGATCAACACATGATCGAATAAAGGAACTGCACTTACATCTAATCAACACATGATCAAAGAAAGGCACAACACTTATATCTAATCAACACATGATTGAAACAAGGCTCAGCACTTATATCTGATCAACACATGATTGAAGAAAGGCTATGCACTTACATCCACCTAGGCGGGAACACATCCTACTCATAATGATGGAAGGGCTTGCACTCATATCTGATCTTGTAGGAACCAATCCTATATTCATATCAGAATGGCCCCCAGTTCTCCTCAACTGAGCTACCTAGTAACTGACCAAGTTCCTCCATTCTCCTAGAGAATGGCAGTTTCCCTTACATCTGACCTACTCGTCGGAATGGCCAACACTCACATCTGACATGGAAGGAACTTAATCATTTAGCCATGACAGAATGGTTCATCCATTACATCTAATCAAGTGGGAACACATCCCTTTGTCACATCAGAATGGCTTCTCAGTCATAGACTGAGTTTTCCTGGTAACTGACCAAGTGCCTCCATTCCTAGAATGGAAGTTGCCCTTACATCTATCCTACTCGACAGAATGGCCAACACTCATATCTGACATGGAAGGAACCAATCCTCTCACCATGATAGAATGGCTTAGCCCTTATATCTGAACTACTAGTCAGAATGGATATGGATATTAGCACTCATATCTGACATGGAAGGAACCAATCCTCTCACCATGACAGAATGGCTTAGCCCTTACATCTGACCATGGAAGGAACCAATCCTCTCACCATGACAGAATGGCTTAGCCCTTACATCTGACCATGGAAGGAACCAATCCTCTCACCATGTCAGAATGGCTATGGGACTCATTACTTTCACTTGGAGGAAACCTCTATCTAGAGAACACCAAGCTTCTCCCTGAAGTAGTTGAACTTCACTTTGGCCAATGGCTTCATCAACACATCAGCTATTTGTTCCTTCGTCACAACATAATGGAGCTTCACTGCTCCCTTATGCACCATATCCCTGATATAGTGGTACTTGATCTCAATATGCTTCAACTTGTCATGGAACACTGGATTCTCTGACAACTTCACGCAATTGTGGTTGTCACAATGTAGAATCCAATAGGATATCAAATAAATCAGATAGTAGCTTCCTCAGCCATACTTCCTCACAACTAGCTAAACAAGCTGTGACATACTCTGATTTAGTTGCACTCAGTGCCACACAAGATTGCTTCCTACTAAACCAAGAGATCACACCTGATCCCATATTGATGCAACACCCTAAAGTGCTCTTCCTATTGATAGCATTTCCTGCCTAATCTAAATCAACATAACCCTCCAGGTTAATGTTCTGATTCACATCGTACTTGAGCCTATAATCAATTGTACCCCTGCATGCTTTGCAACCATCAGGTGAACATGTCTCAATGTGTTCACGACAAAGAAAATATCTGGTCTCAGGTACATCAAGAACCCAATCATTTGATGATACATCGTAGCATCAACCATCTCTGATGAAGCATCACTCAATAGCTTCATGTTCGATGCCATAGGTGTGGTCATGCAGTTTGTCATCCTAAACCTATTCAGGATCTCTACTGCATACTTCCCTTGTCCACACCTCCATGCCTAGAACAATAGTGCATAAACACATAACATGAGCATCACTAGTCTTCTATCTTCAACCTTGAAGAAAAGGTTGGAATCCTCTTTACTCTCAATAAAGCCTAGAGTTATTAGTTATATATCCATCCCATCGTACCATGTTGAACCTTAGGATTTTCTGCAGTCACTCCCTCTGAAGCGGAGCATCATACTCCCTCTGTCTTCCGTACTCTATGCACTAAAAAATTATGTATTGGAGTGACAAGTAGTATCCATCTAGGATCATTGGATACCAAGATCCTCTATTTTGAACTTTTTCAAAAGTTCTTCTCACATCCATCTGTGGCTTGTTATCCTTTACCAACCTTGTAGAAAAGGTTAAGATATTCATCAAGCTCATCATGTATGTGTTATCCCATGGGTGTCTTCTGAACTCGTACAAGGCCTTCTTTCATTTGCACACATGATTATGCATGTCATGTGACTTCACTTTCAGTGGCTGCAAATGTCTCTTCATAGTCTATGCCTTCTTTTCATGAGAATCCTCGTGCTATGAATCTTGCTTTGTATCCCACGATGTTTCCATCTATTGCATGATGGAACTATGAACTTCCCTTCACGTATCGATACTGCATCCTAGACATCATTCTTCATGAACTAGTCTTCCCTTTATTCTTGGTTACTTCTTCATAGCTGGAAGGTTCTGCATCAATGATGTCACTGCATTCATCATATTATTCTTCATCTTGAACTGTCGTCACTTGTTCTTCAAAACAAGTCTCATCCTTCTTTGCTTGTAGGCAATTATGTATGTGATCTTTCCTACAAGTCAAATGCATTTGTATGGTTAGAAACATTTCATACGGAATATTCATACTGGAAAATTCTTATGCATAAATATATGATCATGCAACTACTTTATCCAATACAACATTCATCCATATCTCACTGAAACTTTCTAGATGCCTTGCATCTCTACCAGGACAACATTGAGATTGTGCACTGATCCAATATGTCAGCAAAAAGGTTTCATTCTAGATAAGTAGCAATGGAGAGTTGTATAGCACCATGAGCTACTTACCCATCACATGCATATTAGTAGTATACTATCGTTAATGCAAACATCCTATCATGCATAATACATCAACTGAATATAAACAAATGCATAACAAAATAATATCATGAAATGACAATTGAATACTTATATTTATTTCTTTCGTGGGTATACTCCTTCTTGAGTCTTCAGCTTCATCATCTTCTTCATTCATAATAGCATCATTTCTTATCCAAATGCTAAGGTGGATAATACGTTCTTCAAGACTTGAGATCTTCATATTCCTCATCGATTGAGGGATCTTCTTTGGATGGTGAGAGCTTGATCTTCAGTTGCTCCCATATTCTCTTCTCTTCTTATGAGTCAAGCTTCTTCTTCTTCTCGCAGTCTACTGAAAGTAATCACTTCCTTCTAGCACACATTCCTCGCATGAATTAATCCCATGATCTTGGGAGGCCATTCAAGGTGGCTATCACCACTTCTGTATTATCCACTTCTTATTCTACTACTACAAGGTGTTCTTTGATTTGAGAAACCCTTGTAAAGGATGACTTTATGATCTCTGCATTTTGGATCTTCACTTCCTTCAACTAGTTTCTTAAGGTCATCTTCTGATGTATGTTATTCCCTTCAAATAGATTGGTCAAGGAATCAAACATATTTGGTTTCTTTAGGGAAGACACTTGTAGTACAAGTTAATTCATGACTGAATCAGTAATGATCTTCTTAGCCTTGACCAAGTTCTTCTTGTGTAAGGCTTCTAGCCTCATCTCCCTCTGGAAATGGAACCTCTCTACTCATGTAGGTGTCCCATTCATTTTCTTCAGAGAGATCATATACTTCCATGCTTGAAAACTTCAACAAGCTTATCATCAAGCTGATGTGATAGATCACTTTGAAATGAGAACCTCAAATGGAAATAGCAAAAGATTAGATCTTACCATTTTGAGGTGTTTGTCCTGGTTCTAGAGCTGGCTCATCTAGGGTTTGTCACAGAAACCCTAATTTTCAAAAACATGGAATATTTCATATTTTATTGGATATATAGATAGATCCCTTCAAATGGAGCTGTCCAATGTACTCCTTTTCTGAAAACAGTGGAGGGAAGGTCCCGAAACAGGAAGCCCTAGTTTTCCAATTTCTCCTGCAGAAATGCCTGTCACTGTTTCTATGACATCGCCGAAATGACTACTTCTCTATGTCTAAAATTTCGCAGTGGGGTAACCACATAGGTTCCTGATCCAAAAACATAGGTTTCATCAGAATTTATTTCACCAACTGATATTTATGATCCTTTTCCCAAGGTGACCTGTTACAAGACTGTTCAGAACAGTGAAGTTGTATGAACTTCCATGTGTCACTCATTCATCTTTTGAGTCTAATATTTGGACCACGGAGATCATAGTCCGTGAAATTTTTGGAACATCTTCCAGAATCCCATTTGGAGCTCTGTAGCCCAAGATATTGTAATTGTCCCCAGGTGTCCTGTTTAAGGATGAATTCTGGAAGAGGATGGAACCCTAACTTGGAGGGATCATATATCCCAGAACATAGCGAATCTAAGGCTACAATTTGAAACAATATACATCCATATTTTATCTTTGGCCCCTACAATTTTTTTCTCCTAATCCTCTTCCAATCTTTGGATATAGCGAATGTACCAAAACTTAGCAGTATTAGTATTTAGGGTTTTCCTAGCTTGGGGTCAAACTAGGGTTTGACTTTCCCAGAGTTTCACCCAACCAAATTTCTTGATACAGGTCTCTAAACTTCGGATTTTATGAGGAGAAAAATACTATGCTGAGCTCACTCAAAAATTTCTCTTTTGTATAAAGCCCTAATTTTCGCATCAAAAACTAAAAATGCTCAAAATCGAATTCTGCTTCGACAGAAAGATGCGCCCTTCAATGGAGAGTCAACCTAGCATACTTTTCCTAAGGGATTGTGGAGAGAGACCCAAAAAGTAAGAAGCCTTATATTTTGTAGCTGGACAATGTCTTCTTCTCAGGTTAGCTGTGATACCATGTTAGATTTTTATCATTCAAGCTAGCATTATGATCTTAGGATCATTTAACTGAGAGAATAACAAGCACAACAATAAAACATAAGCACAACACAAGAAACAAGAGACACAAAGAATTTTCCTCAGGGAAACCATAAAGGATAAAAACCCACAACTTCCTTAGATATAGAATCAACACCAAAGGTAAAACCAAAAAACAATAAGATGATCTTCTGATAGCAGCAGTCTCTCTCTCTCACACTGAGAGAGATTCTCCTCTCTCACTCATGCACCCCAATGAGTGAGTGTGTGTATGAGTATGATAAATAGAGAGGCTCTCACTCTCTATTTATATTCTTCCATTCACTTGGAACCCACTCCAATGTGTCAGCCTCATTTAACAATTACTTACTAGAGCCGACATCTCTAGGAGTGTCTAATAACCCTAGAGCCCCACCACTTGTGGGGACTTTGTCTCCTCCGACCAATAGGAGGGTAACACAATGGTGGGGACTGTTTCCCTGAATTACAATGACTCACCTAGGGTCGACTTCACTAGGATAGTCTAATAACCCAAGGGCCCCACAACTGTTGGGACTTTAATCCTTGACCAATAAGAGGGTTACCCATAATGACTTGACATGGCTTTATCATTATAGAAACTTCCTGAAATAAACATCGGGGTATGACATGACTCAAGTACATTACAACACATCTCAAAATGAACATTGGGTTACAATAGATAAGAATACAAGTGAATACATTCCGAAGTTACAATTACATCAACACAAGGATGATCTGCGAGCTTCACTAGGACCGATTACATTTGAGGGAAACCTACAGGTCTGTTTACATTTGAGAAACCTACGAGCTTCATGAGGATTTATGCTCAAACAACTTGTCTCATTGACTATGCTAGAACTCCCTCTTTCGAGACATCTCATACTAGAGCTTCATTGCTCCTCTCTCCCAAATAGCAAGTGGCAACATATTTTTCCTCAACCGTACTCAGCGCCATACAGGACTTCATCCTACCAAATCAAGAGATCACACTTGATCCCATACTAAAGTAGCAAATTGAAGTGCTCTTCCTATCAATGGCATTGCTTGTCCAATATGAATCAACATAACCCTCCAAGTTAATATTTTGACTCACCTCATACTTGATCCCATACTCAAATGTAGCCTTCAGGTACCTCATAGCATGCTTTGCAATCATCAGGTGAACATGTCTCAATGTGTTCACAGCAAAGAAAATATCTGGTCTCATATTCATTAGGTACATCAAGGAACCAATCATCTGATGATACTTCATAGCATCAATCGTCTCTGGTGAAGTAACACTCAATAGCTTCAGGTTCAATGCCATAGGTGTGGTCATGGCCTTGTAGTCCATCATCTTGAACCTCTTTAGGATCTCTACTGCATACTTCCCTTGTTTGAAGAATATTCCATCTACATTCTACCACACCTCCATGCCTATAAAATTGTGCATCGACACATGTTAGGAGCATCACCGGTCTTCTGCCTTCAACCTTGAAGAAAAGGTTGGAATCCACTTTAATCTCAGTAAAGCCTAGATCATCAGTAATCTATCCATCCTATCGTACCATGTTGAACCTCAAGATATTCTGTAGTCACTCCCTCTGAAGTGGAGCATCATACTCCCTTTGTCTTCTATACTCCATGGATTGAAACATTTTGTACCGAAGTGACAAGTAGCTTCCTATGCTACTAATATTCTATGTATCCATCTAGTGTACAGACTTTTATCTTCAACCTTGTAGCAAGGGTTAAGATATTCATAAATCTCATCATGTATGTGTTTCAACTCCCACTGGCTGCAAATGTCTCTTTGTAGTCTATGCATTCTTTTTTTTATAAGCCTCGTGCTACGAATCTTGCCTTGTATCCCATGATGTTTCCATCTACTACATGATGGAACTATGAACTTCCCTTCTCGTATCTACTACATCATTCTTCTTGAACTGGTCTTCCCTTTCATCTTGGTTACTTATTCATAGTTGGAAGGTTCTGCATAAATTATGTCACTGCATTCATCATATTATTCTTCATCTTGAACTGTTGTCACTTGTTCTTTGGAACAAGTCTCATCCTTCTTTTCTTATAGGTGATTATGTATGTGATCTTTCCTACAAGTCAAATGCATTTGTATGTTTAGAAACATTTCATAAGGAATATTCATACTGGAAAATTATTATGCATAAATATATGATCATGCAACTATTTTATCCAATACAACATTCATCCATATCTCACGGAAACTTTTCTAGATGCCTTCCATCTCCACCAGGACAACATTGAGATTGTGCACTATTCCAATATGTCAGCAAAGAGGTTTCATTCTAGATAAGTAGCGATGGAGAGTTGTATAGAACCATGAGCTACTTACCCATCACATGCATATTATTAGTATACTATCATTAATGCAAACATTCTATCATACATAATACATTAAATGAATATAAACAAATGCATAACAAAATAATATGTTATAACAGTCCGTAGAACATCACTTTTCTAAACAGTCCTGTAACAGGTCACCTTGGTAAAAGGATCATAAGTCCCAATTGGTGAAACCAATTCTAATGAAACCTATGGTGTTGGAACAGTGAAATTCGATGTTACCTTAGTACGAATTTTCAGACATAGAGGAGCAGTAATTTCAGAGATATCATAGAAACAGTAACATGCATTTCTGTAGAACAAATTGGAAAACTAGGGCTTCCTGTTTCGGGAGCTTCCCTCCACTATTTTCAGAAAAGGAGTACATTGGATAGCTCCATTTGAAGAGATAAATCTGTCTATCCAATCATATCTAAAAGATTCCAAGTTTTGAAAATTAAGGTTTCTGTGACAAACCCTAGATCAACCAAGCCCGGAACCAGGACAGACACCTCAAATCGGTAAAATCTAATCCTTTGCTATTCTCATTTGAGGTTCTCATTTCAAAGTGATCTATCACATCAGCTTGATGATAAGCTTGGTGAAGTTGACAAATTCCAAGTATGGAAGTAGACGATCTCTCTGAAGAAAATGAATTGGACACGTACATGAGTAGAGAGGTTCTAGTTCCAGAGGGAGATGAGGTTAGAAGCCTTACACAAGAAGAACTTGGTCAAGGCCAAGAAGATCATTGTTGATTCAATCACGGATAAACTTGTACCAAAAGTGTCGTCCCTAAAGACACCAAAAATGTTTTATTCCTTGATCAAGCTATTTGAATGGACGGACATACATCAGAAGATGACCTTAAGAAACCAGTTGAAGAATGTGAAGATCCAGAATGAAGTGAAGAATGCAGAAGTGGTGATGGAAACCTTGAATGGCCTCCTAGGATCATGGGATTCATTCATTCGAGGAATGTGTGCCAAAATGAAGTGATTACTTTCAGTAGACTCTGGAAAGAAGAAGAAGCTCGACTCATAAGAAGAGTAGATAAGATGAGAGCAAATGAAGATCAAGCTCTCACCATCCAAAGAAGATCCCTCAAGCATTGAGGAATATGAAGAACTCAACTCCTGAAGCACCTCTTATCCACCTTATCATTTGGATAAGAAACTATGCTATCATGAACAAAGAAGATGATGAAGCTGAAGGCTCAAGAAGGAGTCTACCCATGAAAAAAATCAAGATAAGTATTCAATTGTCATTTCATGATATCGTTTTGTTATGCATTTGTCTATATTCAGTTAATGTATTATGCATGATATAATGTTTGCATTAATGATAGTATACTACTAATATGCATGTAATGGGTAAGTAGCTCATGGTTCTATACAACTCTCCATTGCTACTTATCTAGAATGAAACCTCTTTGCTGACATATTGGATTAGTGCATAATCTCAATGTTGTCTTCGTAGAGATGGAAGGCATCTAGAAAGATTGAGTGAGATATGGATGAATGTTGTATTGGCTAAAGTAGTTGCATGATCATATATTTATGCATAAGAACTTGCCAGTATGAATATTCCTTATGAAATGTTTCTAACCATACAAATGTATTTGACTTGTAGGAAAGATCGCGTACATAATCGCCTACAAGCAAAGAAGGACAAGACTTGTTTCAAAGAACAAGTGATGACAGTTCAAGATGAAGAATAAATATGACAAATGCAGTGACATCATTAATAAAGAACCTTCCAGCAATGAAGAAGTAACTAAGAAGAAAGGGAAGACCAATTCAAGAAGAATGATGTCTACGATGCAGTATCGAGATCTAAAGAGAAGTTCATAGTTCCATCATACAGTAGATGGAAACATTGTGGGATAACACATACATAATGAGCTTGATGAATATCTGAACCTATGCTGCAAGGTTGATAGAGGATGACAAGCTCACAGATGGGTGTGAGAAGAACTCTCGAAAATTTCAAGATAGAGGATCTTGGTATCCAGTGATCCTAGATGGATACTACTTGTCACTCTGGTATAGGATGTTTTAGTGCATAGAGTACGAAAGACAGAGGGAGAATGATTCTCTGCTTCAGAGGAAGTGACTGTAGAAGATCCTGAGGTTTGACATGGTGTGACAGGATGGACAGATTAATGATGACTCTAGGATTTACAAAGAGTAAAGTGGATTCCAACCTTTTCTTCAAGGTTGAAGGCGAAAGACTAGTGATGCTCCTGTTATGTGTCGATGCACTATTTTCAAGGCATGGAGGTGTGGACAAGGGAAGTATGCAGTAGAGATCCTAAAAAGGTTCAGGATGATGGACTGCAAGGCCATGACCACACCTATGGCATCAAAACTGAATCTATTGAGTGTTGCTTCATCAGAGACGATTGATGCCACGATGTATCGTCAGATAATTTGTTCCTTGATGTACCTAACAAACATGAGACGGGGTATTTGCTTTGCTGTGCACACATTGAGACATGTTCACCTGATGGTTGCAAATCATGAAGTGAGGTACCTGAAGGGTACAGTTGATTATGGGCTCAAGTATGAGGTCAATCAAAAGATTATGTGGATTCGTATTGGGTGGGCAGTGCCATTGATAGGAAGAGAACTTTGAGGTGCAACTTCAGTATGGGATCAAGTGTGATCTCTTGGTTTGGCAGGATGGAGTCCTACATGGCACTGAGTACATCTGAGGAAAAAGATGTTGCCACTTGCTATTTGGGAGGTAGTATGTTTCTTTTGAAAAATACTATTTGATTTGGTTGATCTGACTTGCATTTGTTGTATGGTGCAGAGAGGAGCAGTGATCCAGATCAAGATCTATTGAAATATGGACTTCTAGCATAGCTGATGAGACAAGTTTCCCTCGGATGTAATTGGTCCTGGTGAAGCTCATAGGTCATCCTTGGACGTAATCAGCCCTGGTGTGATTCTATGCTAGAAATGGCCAAAGTGAAGTTGTGAGTACTTCAAGGAGAAGCTTTGTGTTCTTGAGATTGAGGTTTCCTCCAAGGGAAAGTGATGAGTCCCATAGCCATTTCGATGAGCAGTTTAGATGTAAGGCTTGAGCCATTCTGTCATGGTAAGAGGATTGGTTCCTTCCATGTCAGATATGAGTGCTGATATCCATAGCCATTCTGACGAGCAGGTCAGATGTAAGGGCTGAGCCATTCTATCATGGCTAAAGGATTAGGTTCCTCCCATTTCAGATGTGAGTGTTGACCATTCTGACGAGTAGGTCAGATGTAAGGGCTACCGCCATTCTGATAAGTAGGTCAGATATAAGGGCTGAGCCATTCTGTCATGGTTAAAGGATTAGGTTCCTCCCATGTTAGATGTGAGTGCTGGCCATTCTAATGAGTAGGTCATATGTAAGGGCTACTGCCATTCTGATGAGTAGGTCAGATGTAAGGGCTGAGCCATTCTGTCATGGCTAAAGTATTAGGTTCCTCCCATGTCAGATGTGACTGCTGGCCATTCTGACGAGTAGGTCAGATGTAAGAGCTACCGCCATTCTGACGAGCAGGTTAGATGTGAGTGCTAGCCGATATAATGTAGGATGAGATCCTACATAGATGTAAGGGCTACTGCCATTCTGACGAGTAGGTTAGATGTTAGTGCTGGCCATTCTAATGTGACTGTAGGATTGGGTCCTACATGATTAGATATAAGGGCTACCACCTTTCTGACGAGTAGGTTAGATGTGAGTGCTGGCCATTCTGACGAGTACGTCAAATGAAAGGGCTACCGCCTTTCTGATGACCAGGTCAGATGTGAGTGCTAGCCATTCTGACGAGTAGGTCATATATAAGGGCTACTAAAGACCTACGAGGAGGTAGGCATACACCCAGCATGAAATAAGGCTGGCTCTGTAGAACTTCCTATGATGAGAAGAATCATGAGATAGCACATATGGTGATGACCATAGGAGATCCAGATCGAGCTATGATCCAGATCCAGTTATGATTACTTCGAGAGATCCAAATTGAGTGATGATCTAGATCCAGCAGTGATGATCTAGATCAAGTGATGATCTAGATTCAATGATGATGATCCAGATCGAGTGATGATCTAGATTCAGTGATGATGATCCAGATCGAGTGATGATCTAGATTCAGTGATGATGATCTAGATCGAGTGATGATCTAGATTCAGTGATGATGACCTAGATCGAGTAATGATCCAGATCCAGTGATGATAATGATCCAAATCGAGTGATGATCTAGATTCAGTGATGATGATCCAGATCGAGTGATGATCTAGATTTAGTGATGATCCAGATCGAGTGATGATCTAGAGCCAGTGATGATGATCCAGATCTAGATGAAGATGATGAGAACTCAATGATGATCAATATGATATAGAGAAGAATACTTGTGTTGATAAATTGTGTCGAGAGAATACCTTCCTAGTTAAGAGGGAGTGTTGATGTAATTGTAACTTCGGAGTGTATTCATCCATATTTCTTATGTATTGTAACCCGATGTTTATTCCAGGATGTATTTGAGTCATGTCATACCCCGATTTTTATCTCGGGAAGTTTCTATAATGTGAAAGTTATGTCAAGTCATTGTGGGTAACCCTCCTATTGGTAAAGGGTTAAAGTGCCCACAATTGTGGGGCCCTTGGTTTATTAGACTATCCTAGAGAATTCAAGCCTAGGTGAGTCATTGTAAGTCAGGGAAATAGTCGCCACCATTGTGTTACCCTCCTATTAGTCGGAGGAGGCAAAGTCCCCACAAGTGGTGGGGCACTAGGGTTATTAGACACTCCTAGAGATGTTGGCTCTAGTAAGTAATTGTTAAGTGAGGCTGACATGTTGGAGTGGGTTCCAAGTGAACGGAAGAATATAAATAGAGAGTGAGTCTCTCTATTTACAACACACACACTCACTCATTGGGGCACATGAGTGAGAGAGGAGAATCTCTCTCAGTGTGAGAGAGAGAGACAGAAGCTATGGAGAGCATCTTACTATTTTGGGCTTTTCTATTTTGGTGCTGATTCTATCTCTGAGGAAGTTGCGGGGTTTTCTCCTTTATGGTTTCCCCAAGGAAAATTATTTGTGTCTCTTGTCTCTTGTGTTTTATTGCTGTGCATGTTATTCTCTTAGTTAAATATCCTAAGATCATAATGCTAGCTTGAATGACAAAATTCTAACACACTATGTACTGTATATCAAATAAGAGAAGGTGAAGATGCAGCAGTTCCTAGGAGGTATTCCTCACAATTTTTGGGACAGGATAGAATTAGACATGCCAAAGACACTAGATACTACACTACACAAGGCCCACCTCTACTATCATCATGGGAAATTACAGCAAGAAAACCAGAACCGAAACCGAGAAAAGTCTAGAAATGTTTCTAATAATCGCAAGCCTGGGTCAAACCTGCAGCCCTATAGAAATCAAAATAACAGCTTTCAAATGAAAAATAACTTCAACAAAATTGGTACGAAGCCTTATGTACCAGCTCATAACAGGAATAACCAAGTGGCGAGTGGAGCCAATGTTACCCTTTTAGCGATCAAGTGATGGAAGTGCAACAGGCCACATTATGCCTGATATTGTAAGAACAAGAACAATGGAGTCTTCCATAACCTGCAAGAAGAACCTACCATTGAGGATATAGAGGGAACCCTATGAATATATGCAGCATTAGATGGCCGATAGGTGGACCATCAAGCTACAATGGTCGATATCGAAGGTAAGATATTGAACACCTCTATTTCAATACTTATTGATCCGGGTGCTTGTCGGAGCTATGTTGCACCTAAGATTGTTTATTTATGCAAGTTAGGCAAAGTAAAGCATGATAAACCTTGGTTGGTATAGTTAGCCACTAGTACAAAAAAAAGGTTTCAGGAATTGCTAAAGAATGTGAAGTAAATCTAAATGGTTTCCTTACTAAGGTAAACCTGAACATCCTACCTTTAGGATCGTACGATATTCTTATCAGCATGGACTGGTTGGAACAACTCCATGTCATGCTTGAGTGTCTACACAAGCCTATATTGTGTACTGATAGCCAAGGGAACCAAGTGAAGGTTCAAGGTATCCCAAAGAAAGTTTCTTTAAGACAAATCTCTGCCTTACAAGAAAAGAAGTGTGTTAGGAAGGGTTGCAAGTTGTTTCCAATAAACATCCAAGATGTAGAGTCTGATAGAGAACAACGCATAGAATACTTCCCCATTCTTGAAGAATACAAGGACATGTTTCTTGAGGAAATCCCTAGATTACCTCCAAAACGAGACCTAGAATTTTCCATCGAACTGACCCCAGGATCAGTTTCGGCCTCCAAATCCCCTTACCGCATGAGTGCAATAGAATTGGTGGAACTCAAATTGCAGTTGTAGTAGTTAATAGAGAAAGGGTATATCTGAACCAGTGTGTCCCCTTGGGGAGAACCAATTTTGTTCGTAGAGAAGAAGGACGGTACGATGTGAATGTGCATTGATTACTGTCATTTGAACAAAATGACTATAAAGAACCATTACCCACTCCCTAGGATCGATGATTTGTTCAACGAGGTGGGAGGAGCAAAAATATTTTCGAAGATTGACCTATGATCTGGGTAGCATGAGGTACATATCCGAGATGAATATATTCCCAAGACCGTTTTTCATACGAGGTACGGGCACTACGAGTTTGAAGTAATTCCGTTCGGGTTGACCAATGCACCCGCAAACTTTATGTGTATGATGAAAAACATATTCAGTAAATATCTGGATAAGTTTGTACTAGTCTTTATTGATGACATTCTGGTTTACTCCAAGAAAAAAGAGGAACACGAAGAACATCTTCGCATAGTACTTCGAGTTTTGAGAGAACACCAGCTCTACACTAAGTTTAGTAAATGTGATTTTTACAAACCACAAATATAGTGTCTAGGTCACATCATATCCGAGGTAGGAATAGTTGTGGACTCGGAAATGATTCGAGCCAGAAAGGATTGGCCTACCCCATCTAGTGTCACTAACATTAGGTCATTCTTGGCATTAGTCGGTTATTATCAAAATTTCATTGAGAAATTCTCGAGAATCGCTTGCCCCATGATGGCTTTGCAGAAGAAAGCAAACAAGTTCTTATGGACTGACAAGTGTGAAGAAAGTTTTCAAAAGCTTAAGTAGCTTTTGATGACCGCACTAGTGTTGCGGATTCTGGATCCCAATGGGGATTTCATTGTATGCATGGATGCAAGCAAGGAAGGACTTGGAGGATTCCTCTTGCAAAACGATCATGCGATCGGTTATAAATCGCGAAAATTAAAAGAGCATGAGAAAAATTATCCCACGCACGATCTTGAGCTAGCGGCCATTATCCACGCTCTGAAGATGTGGAGGCACTACCTCATGGGAAGGAAGTTCCTTCTAAAGGTTGACAATATAAGTCTAAAATATTTATTCAATCAACCTGATCTGAATGCAAGGTAAGCCAGATGGTTGCCTTTCCTGAGTGAGTATCACTTTGAACTAAAGCATATTCAGGGCAAAGAGAACAAAGTTGCCGATGCTTTGAGTCGATGAAATCATATGATATATGAGGTGACCCTGAGTCAAACTGATGCAGATTTGCATGAGAAGATTAGAATGGCCAACAAGGTTGACCCGTTCTATGTGGAAATCCTTAAGAAGGTCCAGGAGGACCGGTTGTTTCAACAATAGAAGGAATAAAAGGTGGATGACTCTGGACTACTATGGTCCAAGGATAGATTGTATGTTCCATATGGAGGGGACATTCAGTCCAGCATCCTCACAGAATTTCATAGGGAACCCTACTTGGGGCACCCGGGATATCAAAAGATGATATCTCCTGTCAAGAGACACTTTTTCTAGCCCATGTTAAAGGCTGACATTGCAATCTTCATTGCGAAATGTCAGAATGCTAGCTAGTTAAAGCTGAGCACCAACATCCTTCAGGATTGTTACAGCCATCTCCCATTCCGAAATGGAAGTGGGAGGTTATTAGTATAGATTTTATTATTGGATTACTAAAAAGCAAGAAGCAAAATGATTCCATCTTCATAGTCATTGACAAGCTGTCAAAGGCAGCACACTTCATGTCACATGCCCCAATTTTGTAAAATAATGTTATCTTATTTTGATTTTATTCCAAGACATTATGTTAAATTTAATGCTAAGTTGAAACTAATGACTCAGCAGAGTCAAGGATGTGGAATGTAATTCTGAATATTATATTTTTAGATAAATAAAAGTGGAGACAATAGCTTGGGAGGGCTATTCAAAAGAGTGTTACTGGTCAAGTTGGTGGAGGAGACTAGGTGGAGAGAAAATAGACAAGTGGTAGCATCCTCAAACACTTCCTATGTTGCAGGTGGTGACCTCCCTACATTTGGGGTCATGATTCCCCAAGAAAGTGAGATTAAAGTAGGTGGCTCAATTAATGAGAACTAACCCAAAAAGACCTAGGCAATCTTAATAAAAGAGCCCAATTGAAGAGAGCTTGGGATGCTCATTCCAGGAGAAGAATCATTCAAGTCAATGCACTTCAAGGAAATTCATTGGGAAGGGAAATTTTGAGGAAGGTGTTTGAGGGGTAAACTACAGGAAAGTGATCTAGTACAGCTTTGCAGCTAAAAGATCTTGCTGTAGTATGCAGAGTTGGTATTGAGTCTTGGACTAGTACTTTGTTGTTTGCTCCGCCTAGTTCCCGCCAAGGAGACCAGAACAGGCTCGGGGGTCCTAAGGATTCGTTGTTTGAGCACTCTCCAGGAGTTGGTAGGGAGGAATGACCTCCCATTGCTATTGTCATCCAGCTTTTAAAAGAGGTTCCATTATCTTTTAAATTCTTTGTTAAAGTTTATATCTGTCTGTGATCAATAATGAATGATTATATGTTATGTTGTAAACTATTAAGTTTGAAATTTCTTAGTTGTTTTAATGCTGAACCCATTCTTTGATGAAAAATAAATCCTACCTGTGTTTTTCCCCATCTGGAGTAATCCAGATCGTACTCTAGCACAGGCAGTATGCTAAGATAGATGAAGAAATGATAGAGATGTGGATTGAATAGAATTATTTTGTATTTCAATATAACAAAGTAATTATTCTCTGTATATAGTTGTTTTCTGGAAAGGATATCACTATGTCTAATTAAGCTATGATATAAAAACTAGAATATTGAACTAGGAATGCTAGCTAAAAAAGAATACGTAATACTTTTCAATAATAGCAAGTTTACTTCTTTTATGTTGTTTATTGTAAATAAGTCAATTATCTTATTCAATGCAAACTAGAACTACTAAACTTTGACCTAGGAAAAGTTTCAACTTAGAGAAGTACTCATTTCTGTGAAAGAAGGACTAAGTTAATTTCTTTCAGAGTTATTTCATTGTACTTACTGCTTAACTATTTCTATCAATGTACATACTTTAAGTAGGACAATTTTGACATAGTATTTTTATAAATAAATTACCTATAGCAAATATAATAGTATACAATGAGTTATTAGTAAAATTCTCTCTATACACTTATAAAACAAACTAAGTACAAGGTTAAATAGTATTTATTAAATATTATTTATCTATGAATACATTTATATCAAAAGAACTAAACAAAAGTTAATTATAAAAGAATGCACAGGGTCGAAACCCTTATATTATAAACAGAACAAATTATAGTATTAACATTTTAATATTATAATTTATAGCATTAACACTGTAAATTAAAAATAATAACAATATAATTTACTAAGCTTTAATCCAAAGAGTTGGATTATACAGTATTCTAAAAACATCAAAATATCATTACAGTCCTATAAGGACAGAGAAGATAATAAATGAAAGTACAACCACTCATACATGTAACCAACAAATAATTAATAAGTATTATTAAATTAACTTACATAATAATTTAAGAAAGTATTTACAAATAGGATTACTGACATAACTTAAACTTGCTCGAATAAACGAGCTTATTAACAATTATTGCGATAAAAAGAAATAGCAGAACATAAAATAGTAATATAATTTTAATAGAAGATAATTTAAAAACAGTAAAAATATCTTTATATAGTCGAGTTAGGGTGAAACCCTAATGTACCAAAATTACATTTTAAGTATCAAAATAACCAAGTCTGAGCTCAAAAGGGTACAAACCTTCACCTTAAGATAAGCAGAGGATGGCTTGACAGGCCAAATACCCCTCTTTACATAACTATCATATAACCAGTAAAACAAAATTTTACAAGTCACGGCATAAGCCGGAAACCCTGCTAGAGGCAAGGGTTTGATAAACAAACTAAACAAACTGAACAAGTTAACCAAGAAAGCATTAACCACAAGGGTCATTGCAGGCCAAGGTGACCAACCGAAATTGTTCTATAAGGAACTGCACAAGGATGAATTGCCACGGGTTGACCAGGGCTTACCCGTAAGTAGGAAGCTGACCCCATACATTTGCACCAACTGCAAAGAAGTTATAATTGTCACCTGCAAGAGTAATTCGCAAACGTTAATATTATTGCTTATATCATGACATAGCTAAAATCAAGTTTTAAAACTGTTAAATGAAAATTTGGTATACCTGGAAGTAAAAGTAATGTAGCCACCCACGAACAGGAGTTCCACCACCAGTAAGACGAACAACAAACCATTCATCTCTATTGTGATAGATATGGGTTTAACAATTGCAACCACTGCTAGCAGCAACCAAAATAAGGGAGGGACGACCAAGTAGAACGTGGATAGGGAAGCCCGTACTGTCACCACCTCTCAGAGCATGAGAACCCACACTACTAGAAACCCTAAGATAGACTAGACTACAATATTAGAGTCATGACTCTTTTCATTTTTTGGCCACAACAAAATTACAGTCTTGTATTTATCCTCACAAACAAGTCGTGAAAGAATAACCCAAAAACTACACACAGTGTAAACTGAAGCAAAGAGACATGACTCTCCTAAACCATCGAAGGATGAATTCACAGTGTATACAAGAAGCAAGGGCATTAAAGGAGGACTGAACTACATAACAAGGACACAGAGTCCACATGGCAGCCGAGACCCAGTTGCTGAGCGGCCCAGAGGCCTGAAAACGATGGAGGAAAATGACCAAGTCTAGGGTTCGTAAGTCCCTTTTATTTTCTCAACACTTGGCCCAGGAAGAACCACGTGTTCACGTAAATATTCCAACCATGCAGTGGGTAAACCATATAGTCCTTGTATGCAATCAAATTCTATTTATCCAAATGCATGTTAAACATAATCTTTTGGTATGTTAATCATTTACAAATGTTCCATGAGTCAACCGACGTTTGCATGATATAATCTAATTATACATAACCAACCAGCCCTGAAATCATTGCCAATTCTATGATAGTTGACGCATAGTTTTGGATGAGGGGATTTTAAAACCTTGTATTCACATAACCTTTACATGATCAAATCAAAGGAGAGGTCTATCACCACATCCTTAACCTTTGCATGTTACATTATAAACCTTTTATTCATGCCAAAATCATTTATGTTATTACATAACTAAAGTATGTTAGGTTTTACTTGCCCAATTAATTAGGTTTGGAACATATTTTATGAACTTATAACTATATAGTTATTCACATTAAGTTTACTATTGATCATGAAATCGATGCATTGTAATATCATAATCAATACTTTTTCCCCAAGCATATGTATGGATAAAAAGATTTAGGTCTTCGCTAATGGATAAACCATGTGGTAATATCATAAATAGTATAGTTACAACCATTGATAAGCCTTGAGCTATCGAAGCTAGGTTAATTAAATGAATTTGGTGATACTTAGGAGATGCAAAGAAAAAGGATATTTCCTCTCCTAGCCAAACTTTGATAATAAAGTTTGATTAACAACTTTGCATAGCTAATCACGTTGTCACCAACATTTATGTTGTGACTTGAAAATGTTTAAGAACATAGTTTTAATTGGGATCATGAACTTTATAAACCTTAACTGTTTATAATTCAGAACTTCTGGTAAGTTTAAATGCTCTATAAAACAAGATGATTTGGGTAGGTATCGTTGGGGTGACAAATACTTGGAGGATGGCTATAAAATCTGTACATAGTTCAGACCAACAAAGTTCAATATCTTTTGTCTATTCACTAACCTTAACAAGTACTTAAGATACTTCATGTTTTGATTAGAAATACAATCTTTTAGAACTGTTTAAGCACTTGCATGAGATATTAAAGCAATCTATCTTGAAGAATTGACTTAGGTTAAAAGTTGTGGTCAAAAGCATGAGCCAAAAGAAGTACTATAAAATAAAGTAAGTAAACTGGAGCGGAATCACCCCCACTAAACTCTATAATCTTAAGACTTGGTATTGTATTATAATGTTTAGAACCTTATGGACAGAAATCTGGTTTACTGAAGAAGAATAACCGGTAATCACTTATACCAATTTTATTGAGTCGATAATGTATTTTATTGTTAGAACAAACATTATAGCATTATAGGTATGCACTCATGATTGATTTAACTTATGACAAAGATTATAGGTTGTGAACCAGATAAATAATAACTATCGCTAATTACATTCAAGACAAAAACTCTTCTTTACATATATCATTGAGAATTTAGATGGAAGAAACAAACAGCTTGTTTTACCTCATATAAGCAATTGAATTTGTAACAGCTTATTTAGCAAGCTATTTATTTTGCAAATCAAAGTATATCTGAATACTTTATGAAAGTAATAAGCATTACTCAATCATTCATACCTATAAAACCTATGAGGACAAGTAAAATTTATGCGTTAGCTCAAAAGCTAAGTAAGCCCTAGAATCCAAGACAATTCCACCTACTTGATGCAAATTAAAACTCATCAGCAAACTGAAAGAGAAATTATTATTCAAGTTGAATCTAACCTTGTATTAAAAAAAGTAGATTGCTAAGTATCTAATTCAAATTATGTATTAACAAATCTGTTAACCAAATAATTTATAGATAACTGTTAGCTATTAGTAGACTGCATGCTCAATATTTTATGTATTTTCAAAATTTTTAATTTTTTGAAAAGTTTTGTGTTTTGACATGTGGTATCAGAGAACAAGGTTCAAACACTAGGCCTTGATGAAGCCCAACTAGCTTTCATAAAACAGTAAATTAAATTATTATGCTGCCATATTTTATTTTTAAATGTTATTCAATAGAGAATTGTTTTTCTAAAGTTTAACAGGCAGGTATGGAAAGGCTGGAAGAATATGCAGAGGAGGAGTCTCTAGTTACTAAAACAGGAAATTTACCAGGAGATCCTATACCAGAGGATTTAACTACTAATTCCTCAGAGTTGTTACAAACTGTAAAAGACTTGAAAACTAAAATGGAGTCTGTAAAGCAAGAAAATGAAAGGATTCTGAGGGCTCACGAAGAGCTGAATCAGATCCTAATTGAAAAGTTTCAAATTGAGGGTAGAGGTAGAAGGTTAGAATCTGAAGATGCCAGTCATCAACGAAAATCTAAAAAGATGAAGCATACAAAAACTAAAAGTAGTTCATCGTCTGAAGTGTTTGGTGAACAACAAAATTAGCATACTACTAGTGACAGTAGTGATGATAATCTGTACGCTAAGAAGAGGAAATACAAACCTTAAGAGGAAATTTCCAGGGAATTCAAAAAGATAAAACCACCAATTTTTAATGGAGAGACTGAGAAGGGGGAGGAAGCTGAATCTTGGAGAAGTACTTCCAAATATATAATTATTCTAACCAGTTAAAGGCTAGGATGGCTATATATAACCTCTTAGGAAAGGCTGACATTTGGTGGTAGGACTTGAAGAGTGTTAAGGGTATAAAAGAGAAAGAAGTTAATTGGAGTACCTTTAAGAGGTATTTCAAAAATAAATTCCTATCTGAGCAGTATTACGAGGAAAGAGCTAAAGAGTTTTATGAACTAAAGTTAGGTTCAATGACAATGAAAGATCTGAACAACAAGTTATTAAGTCTACTTAGGTATGTACCTTACCTTGTAGATGAGAAACCAAAGGTACAGTGATTCCTTAGCTGTCTACCGTATCATATTAAAGATAGAATTGAATATGATAACCCAAAGACCTTGGAGGAAGCTATGAGAAAGGATAACTTTTGTTTTGAGCAAAATCGGAAGAAAGAAAACTTGGCCAACTGGAAGGCTAAGAAAAATAATAATCAGTTTGAATCTAAGAAGAAGGATTTTGTGCCTACTAGAAATTTTAAGAACAATAAGGCCAAAAATTATTCTAATAACAAGAATTTCCAAGGAAATAGGAACAGTACACCCAACCATGAGAATAATTATAAAGGTAAGGAAACTGCAAATAATCATGGAAACTTTACCAATAATTTTGAACGTAAAGAGCCTATCAAGTGCTGGGAATGTAATGGCCCACACTATGCTTCAGTCTGTCCAAACCGGAAGAAGACTGTTAGCAACATTCATGCTATACAGGAGGAGATGACCATTGGGGAACTAGCAAGGAGCATGCCTAGAATCAACGCAGCCTTGGAGAACTGGCAAGCTGAATATCAGACTTCCATGGTGGAAGTATAAGGTATGATAAATCAGACCCCTATAACTATTTGGATTGATCCAGGAGCTAGTCTCAGTTATATTGCACCTCAGATAGTAGAAAAATGTAAGTTATCTGTTGATAAGTTTGAGAATTCATGGTTAGTTCAGTTAGCCACTGGTGCTAAAAGAAAAGTAACTTGTTTTGTGGAAGAATGTGCATTAGTTATGGATAAATTTGAAACTGTTGTTAAACTTAATGTTTTGCCACTTGGTTCTTATAATTTGTTGATTGGTATGGACTGGTTAGAACAACATAAAGTAATTCTAAATTGTCATGATAAAACTTTCACATGCTTAAACAGTGATGAAAAACTAGTAAGTGTTAAAGGAGTTCCTAGAAAAATTACTGTAAGGCAGATTTCTACTTTACAACTTAAAAGAGTTGTTAGAGAGGGATGTAAAGCTTACGCAGTAACAATTACTGATGAGAAAAGTAAAATTGAAACAGATAAGTTAAAAATGGAAGAAATCCTAGTCTTAAAAGAATATGTTGATGTATTCCCAGAAGAAATTCTAGGATTACCTCCGAAAAGGGAATTGGATTTCACCATTGAGCTGGTACCGGGTGCAGTACCTAGCTCAAAGGCCCCGTATTGAATGAACATATTGGAACTTAATGAATTAAAATCACAATTAAAAGAGTTAATTGATAAAAAGTATATTCGATCAAGTGTGTCTCCTTAGGGGGCACCTATCATCTTCGTCAAGAAGAAGGACAGAACTATGTGACTTTGCATAGATAACCATCAGCTAAACAAGATGACTATAAAAAATTGATATCCATTGCCCCGCATTGATGATCTGTTTGATCAACTACATTGAGCCACGGTGTTTTTTAAAATAGACTTGAGGTCTAGATATCATCAAGTGAGGATTAAAGATGAAGACATCTTTAAGACAACTTTCAAAACAAGATATGGTTATTACGAATTTGTCGTAATGCCATTTGGACTTACCAATGCCCCAGCTATCTTTATGTGTTTAATGAACAACATAATGCATAAGTATTTAGATAATTTTGTGGTCATGTTTATCGACGACATTCTAATCTATTCAAAAACTAAATAAGAACATAAAGAACATCTAAAAATTGTTTTGCAAGAGTTGCGAGAACATCAACTCTTCCCAAAGTTTAGTAAGTGTGATTTCTTCTAGGATAAGATTCAGTATTTGGGTCATGTAGTGACCAAGGAAGGGATTTCCGTAGATCCTAGAAAGATATGGGAAATTGAAGATTGGCCGGTTCCTAAGGATGTGATGGATGCTAGATCTTTCATTGGCATTACCGGTTACTACCAGAGGTTCATTGAAGGCTTTTCAAGGATAGCAAATCTGATAACTTCCTTGGAGAAGAAAGGAAAGAAGTTTGACTGGAATAAAAAATGTGAAGAAAGCTTTAAAAAATTAAAAACCTTATTAACCAGCGCACCTATTTTAAGAATAGCAGATCCTAATAAAGAATTTGTAGTGTGCATTGATGCCTGTAATGATGGCTTAGGAGGTGTTCTGACTCAAGAAGGGAATGTTATTGCCTATGAGTCTAGAAAAATAAAATTTCATGAAATGGATTATGCAACATATGATCTGGAATTAGCAGCTGTAATACATGCTTTAAAGATGTGGCGACATCACCTAATTGGCAGAAAATTTGTTTTAATGACTGATAATAAAGAATTGAAGTATCTTTTAGATCAGCCTAATTTAAATGCCAGACAAGCTAGGTGGTTAGATTTCTTAAGCGAGTATGATTTTGAAATCCAGCATATAAAAGGTAAGGAAAATAAAGTTTTTCATGAATTAAGTAGGAATTCAAGGCTGAATTTTGCAACAGCAATCAGCACTTATGTTTCAGACTTAGATGAATAGCTTAAAGAAGGAATAAAACAGGATGAAATTTACCAGAATTTGCAAGCTAAAGCTAAAGAAAATCCAACAGAAAACTTAATAAAAGGTTACAGTTTAAATGAAAAAGAATTTTTACTGTATAAAGATAAATTGTATGTACCTGACGTACCTAAAGTCAAGCTATTAATTTTGGATGAAATTCATAAAACACCATATTCAGGTCATCCAGGTTACCAAAAGACTATAACTATGTTAAGAAAAGAGTATTTCTGGCCAAATATGAAAACTGAAGTAGCTGAATATATTGCAAGGAGTTTAGAATGTCAACAAGTAAAAACTGAACACCAACAACCAGCTGGTTTGCTACAGCCTTTACCTATCCCTAGATGGAAATGGGAGGTGATTAGTCTAGATTTTATTACTAGACTACCTAGAAATCAAAATCAGAATGATTCTATCATGGTAGTAGTTTATAAGTTAAGCAAAGCAACTCACTTTATACCTGTTAAAACTACTTACAAAGCTTCCAATATAGCTAATATTTTTCTAGAGCATATTTTCCAATTACATGGATTACCAAAAGTCATAATCTCAGATAGAGATCCTAAGTTTACAGGAAACTTTTGGAAGTATTTGTTTAAAGGGTTCAACACCACATTAAATTTTAGTACTTCTTTCCATCCTCAAACAGATGGACAAACTGAAAGGGTAAACTAGGTACTGGAAGATTTATTAAGAATGAATGTGAAAGACTAGCCTGGTAAATGGGAGGACTATTTACATCTAGTAGAATTTTCTTATAATAATAATTATCAGACATCAGCTAGATTTAGTCCATCTGAAATTTTATATGGACAAAAATGTAATACTCCTATCTCTTGGAGTAATCCAATAGATAGATTGGTATTAGGTTCAGAACTGTTGAAAGAAATGGAAGAAATTGTGAAACAAGTGTAGGGAAATCTGAAAGTGGCACACGATCGACGGAAAAGTCAAGCAAACTTAAAAAGATCTCCAAAGGAGTTTTAGGTAGGTGAACATGTGTTCATCAAGGTAAGGCCCAAAAAGAGCTCTCTAATATTGGGGAGTTGTGCAAAACTGGCACCCCGTTACTGTGGCCCATTTGAAATTTTGTATAGGATTGGATAAGTAGCTTATCAATTAGCATTACCACCTAACTTAAGGGTACATAATTTTTTTCACATTTTCATTTTAAAGAAATATGTTCATGATGCTACTCATGTTGTTAACTGGAATGTTGTACAGGTGGAACCAAAAGGAGAATTTCTGGTGGAACCAGACTCTATCCTTGGGAGGAGGGAAATTACACTTCGGAACCGCACCATTGGACAGGTGAAGGTGCAATGGAAGCACTTTAGTCAAGAAGAAGCCACCTAGGAATTGGAAAGTAAAATGTGAGATGCATATCCAATTTTGTTTCAGGGGACTTCGAAGGATGAAGAATAAATAACATCGAGGATGATGTTATATTCTAAAGAGGTGTGTATGTCACATGCCCCAATTTTGTAAAATAATGTTATCTTATTTTGATTTTATTCCAATACATTGTGTTAAATTTAATGCTAAGTTGAAACCGATGACTCAGCAGAGTCAAGGATGTGGAATGTAATTCTGAATATTATATTTTTAAATAAATAAAAGTGGAGACAACATCTTGGGAGAGCTGTTAAAAAGAGTGTTACTGGTCAAGTTGGTGGAGGAGACTAGGTGGAGAGCAAATATACAAGTGGAAGCATCCTCAAACACTTCCTATGTTGCAGGTGGCAACCTCCCTACATTTGGGGTCATGATCCCCCAAGAAAGTGGGATCAGAGTAGGTGGCTCAATTAATGATAACTAACCCAAAAAGACCTAGGCAATCTTAATAAAAGAGCCCAATTGAAGAGAGCTTGGGATGCTCATTCTAGGAGAAGAATCATTCATATGAATGCACTTCAAGGAAATTCATTGGGAAGGGAAATTTTGAGGAAGGTATTTGAGGGGTAAATTGTAGGAAAGTGATCTAGTACAGCTTTGCAGCTGAAAGATCTTATTGCAGTATGCAGAGTGGGTATTGAGTCTTGGACTAGTACTTTGTTGTTTTCTCCACCTATTTCCAGCCAAGGAGACTAGAACAGGCTCGGGGGTCCTAAGGAGTCACTATTTGAGCACTCTCCAGGAGTTGGTAGGGACGAACGACCTCTCATTGCTGTTGTCATCCAGCTTTTAAAACAAGTTCCATTATCTTTTAAATTCTGTGTTAAATTTTATATCTGTGTGTGATCAATAATGAATGATTATATCTTATGTTGTAAACTATTAAGTTTGAAATTTCTTAGTTTTTTTAATGCTGAATCTGTTCTTTGATAAAAAATAAATCCTACCTGTGTTTTTCCCCATCTGGAGTAATCCAGATCGTACTCTAGCACAGGTAGTATGCTAAGATAGATGAAGAAATGATAGAGATGTGGATTGAATAGAATTATTTTGTATTTCCATATAACAAAGTAATTATTCTCTGTATATAGATGTTTTCTAGAAAGGATACCACTCTGTCTAATTAAGCTATGATATAAAAACCAGAATACTGAACTAGGAATGCTAGCTAAGGAAGAATGCGTAATACTTTTCAATAACAACAAGTTTATTTCTTTTATGTTGTTTATTGTAAATAAGTTAATTATTTTATTCAAAAGTGTACTTCTACAAATTGGAACTACAAACCTTTCACCTAGGAAAATTTTCAACTTAGAGAAGTACTCATTTCTGTGAAAGAAGGACTCAGTTAATTTCTTTCAGAGTTATTCCATTGTACTTATTCCTTAACTATTTATATGAATGTACATACTTTAAGTAGGACAATTTTGACATACTATTTTTATAAATAAATTACCTATAGCAAATATAATAGTATACAATGAGTTATTAGCAAAATTCTATCTATATACTTATAAAACAAACTAAGTACAAGGTTAAATAGTATTTATTAAATATTATTTATCTATGAATAAATTTAATTCAAAAAAACTAAACAAAAATTAATTATAAAACAATGGACAGGGTCAAAACCCTTATATTATAAACAGAACAAATTATAGTAATAACATTTTAATATTATAGTTTATAGCATTAACATTCTAAATTAAAAATAATAACAATATAATTTACTAAGCTTTAATCCAAAGAGTTCGATTATACAGTATTCTAAAAACATCAAAATATCATTACAGTCCTATAAGGACAGAGAAGATAATAAATGAAAGTACAACCACTCATACCTGTAACCAACAAATAATTAATAAGTACTATTAAATTAACTTACAAAATAATTCAAGAAAGTATTTACAAACAGGATTACTGACAGAACTTAAACTTGCTCGAATAACCGAGCTTATTAACAATTATTGCGATAAAAAGAAATAGCAGAACAGACAATAGTAATATAATTTTAATAGAAGATAATTTAAAAACAATAAAAATATCTTTACTTAGTTGAGTTAGGGTGGAACCCTAATGTACCAAAATTACATTTTAAGTATCAAAATAACCAAGTCTGAGCTCAAAAGGGTACAACCCTCACCTAAAGATAAGGGTGGAATACTATTCTTTACATAACTATCATATAACCAGCAAATTTTTTTTTTACAAGTCACGGTATAAGCCGAAAACCTTGCTAGAGGCAAGGGTTTGATAAACAAACTAAACAAACTGAACAAGTTAACCAAGAAAACATTAACCACGAGGGTCATCGCAGGCCAAGGCGACTAACTAAAACTGTTCCATAAGGAGCTGCACAAGGATGAACTGCCATGGGTTGACCAGGGCTTACCCGTAAGTAGGAATCCGACCCCATACATTTGCACCAGCTGCAAAGAAGTTATAACTATCACCTGCAAGAGTAATTCACAAACATTAATATTATTGCTTATATCATCACGGAGCTAAAATAAAGTTTTAAAATTGTTAAATGAAAATTTGGTATACCTAGAAGTAAAATTAATGTAGCCACCCACGAACAGGAGTGCCGCCACCAGCAAGACGAACAACAAACCCTTCATCTCTATTGTGACAGAGACAGGTTTAACAACTGCAACCACTTCTAGCAGCAGCCAAAAGAAGGGATCGACGACCAAGCAGAACGTGGATAGGGAAGCCCGCAATGTCTCAACCTATTAAAGCATGAGAACCCACACTACCAGAAACCCTAAGACAGACTAGACTGCAAGATTAGAGTCATAGCTCTTTTCATTTTGTGGCCACAACAAAACTACAGTCCTGTATTTATCCTCACAAATAAGCCGTGAAAGAATAACCCAAAAACTACACACAGTGTAAACTGAAGCAAAGAGACACGACTCTCCTCAAACATTGAACGATGAATTCATGGTGCATACAAGAAGCAAGGGCGTTAAAGGAGGACTGAACTACATAACAAGGACATACAGTTCTATTGAGGCCTGAAAATTCGCAGGTGGCAAAAGTAAGGGATTCTCCCCAATCAGCGTTCCCAACTAGCCTGCTGACTGTTTGGTATAGGGAATCCGTCCGGTTTACGGTACGGCTACCGTAGGTCAAAATAACAACAAGGGTTTACCGGTTGCGGCCCGGTCCACCGGAATTTGTGTTTTGACTTAATATGCAATGCGATGCCTATCTAAACCATGCAGGGTGATAAGGATGCCGGGAACCACACAATGTGCTGCGCAGGTTCTTACCTCTCGTCTTACGTTCACAACACCTAAACCACATATGCAACTATGAACTAGGATGACTAACTACCTATCCCCGGGGAGCCAAAATAACTATTATTTAGTAATGCATTAACTTCATGTAGGATAAACACAATCACAGGTAACTGATACTTGTATTTACAGCACATGAAAGAGAAATTATTCCGACAATCAGATAGCTAATTGTTATGTGAAGCACCAGCATTACTAAAGTGAATTTTCCAAAAAATAAACCGGAAATCATTCAACAAGACATAAGTCATAGAGTTAGAACGATCTCACAATTCATGGACATATGCTGAAAAACAAAATAGTTCATTTTCCTGCCATCCATTGCACACCATTTGGAAAATCCCACAGCACTTTCTCCAACAGGAAAACTACAATTATTTATTGCAAAAAGGAAATAGTTCTTCTTTACAATAGGTCATCCAGTGTGACCGAGGGAAAAAAATCCCCTCTCTTTTCTTTCTTCCCTAGTTTTATAAAAAATCAAAAATGGTTGGGCTGCCCAAAGTGTCCTTTGGGCTTCCCAACACTTCATTTTCCTAAAGCCTTTTACAAAATATTACATTATACAAAGTTTGACCAGTCCTTCTCACTTGGAGGGGCCCGCTTGGTCTTCCAAAAATTTCCTCCACGCTACTGCCTCAGCCGCGAGTCCTTCAAATGAGTGGGGCTCCAAGAATTGTATATTCAGCTCGAACTTATCTGCTTGGTTCCGAATAGCTTCTATTCTGGCCTCGTTCAGGTGCACCTGTTCCTGCAAGAGCTGAATACTAATGGCTGCGTATTCAATTTCATTTCTCAGGATCGGCTCATCAAGGGCTCTGATATATTGGACCTTGGCTTCTTCTTCCTGCTGCCTTGTCTGCAAAATCCCTGCAAGTGTATCATGATCAGGGAATTCGTGTAGCCTATGTTCAGCTTCCACTTGACAGCGGTTATAGGTGACAAGGGCTCTTCTAAAGAACTCTGTGCAAGCTCCCTTCTTTTTCTTCACTGTCTTCTGAAAGTCCTCTGCATTAATAACAGCAAACTCGATCAGATCATGGTCCCGCTTCAAAGCTTGCTTATCTTTAACTGGTAGTTCAGCTAGGACTTCTTGATCATCTTCTACTCTGGTTATCCTTGAAGTTAGCACCTCCAGGATGTCTTGTGATCTATCCACGAAATAAGATGCTGTATTTAATATTTCATCCAGCCTGCTATCAATCTGCAGGACTTGACACCTTTCTTCCTCCAGGGCTGTTTGCAGTTGCAGCATCCTAGGATTCTGAGCCAAGATGTGTTCTTTGACTGGCTGCAGATCTACTTGCTTCTCCTTGGCTTCTTCTAGCTGCTCTTTCAGCTCTCTAACATATAAGGTATTAGATTCGTAGATGTCATTCTGCTGCTCTATCAGTTCTTCTATCTATGTCTTCAATCGTTCCCTTTCACTTTTCAAATCCTGAATTTCTTGATGTGCCTTATCCAAAGCTTCTTGTGAAGTTTCTTTCGCTTGTGCTTCCTGCTGGATAGCATGAATTTCATGCTTCGTGACCTCCACCTCTTTGAGTCCATGCTCATATTTTCTTTTTAATCTGTTTCTCTCCTCTCTCTCCCTTCTCAAGGTGTCCTTCAGCTGAGCGGAGGTTTTCTTGGTTGAGTCTATCTCTTTCATCATTTGATATACATTGTCCTCCATAGCGTCTATTGATGCTCTGCCAGCCCTTATGACAAACTTGGGATCTTTATCCGTTCCGACCATCACAGCTTTGTTGGTTATCATGGTACTGGCCATCCCTTCTGCCCCTATTTTCATCTCGGTTCTTCTCATGATCCTTTTGGTGGCCCTGTCATAGTACACTGTACTGAAATCAGGCACCTCTTCCCCTTTCTTCTGTGTAAAAGGTACTAACCGAAGTGTGGGAGTTGTAGGGGTGACGGGAGTAGGTACTTGGAGGGTTTGTATCTCAGGGTTTTCCTCACCCTGGCTTTGCTCTGCTTGTGACCTAGAAGCCTGCTGTTGTGTCATCTTTGTCTTCTCGGCCTCTTGTTGTTGAAGTTCTTCATCTATTTTCCCCTGAGCTTCCTCAGCCGCTTCCTGGGCAGATTTCTTCTTTTCTTCTTCTCCCTTCTGGGACCATTCTGCAGCTTCTTGCTCTAGTCTCTGGGTTTCTTCCCTTATTCTTTTGGCTGTTTCTTCAGCCTTAGCCCGCTCAGCTTTCTCCTGCTCAGATCCACCTTGTGGTTTGAACCTCTTACCGAGCGCTATCATGTTAGCGGCCCTCCTGAAAATAGATTAATCCCTGTCAATGTGATGAGTGTACTCATAAAATACTTTATGTTTCTTGCAGTGTTCGGCCATTCTCTCATGAGTATCATTCCGTCTAAAGGTCATCTCCCCGAACCGGAACTTTTCTAGTTCCTGTATAAATTCAGGAGCCTGCTTCACATTTGCAAAGCTGCAACTACCTAGATTGAATGGCAGAGGAGGATAGGAAGACTTCTTCTTTTGGAATAGGAAATGCCCAACTCCATCTATATACACTTGTATGACAGCTTCCTTGTGTATGATATAATCTGTTGCATACTTGGGCAACAGATAAGGGGTCTTTGACCCACCAAACATCCTCAAATACATCCCATTTTCTGTCAAAAAATAGTCACCAAACTCCTCTATGACCTGCATGGCCTCTTCTAACATACAGTTGCATTCCTTTTTGAATATGAGAGTGTTCAGAGGCATGATAAACTGTTCACAGATCTCTCGATAGAAAGTATGGTATTGATTATCCCCCAACATTCTATATGCTGCATATACGGGCATCCTATTCTTCTCCCAAACACATTTAATACCGGGGAAAGACTGGTGGCATAGTATGCAATCGATTAGGATTGAGCTCATGTAAAATTCAGACCTTCTCCGTTCCCTTCCTTCTGAAGCTACAGCCACACAAGAGGAGAA
>LPNX010952542.1:20753-45085 GCA_001517045.1 Pseudotsuga menziesii | reverse complement strand
AGCGACATGAGCAAAATCTATGCAGATGCATCATACAACCATCATTTCACTGCCTATCACACAGAGAGAAAAATAAAAGCCCCAGGCTTAACCAGTCGAAACTTCAGACCTACTGCCCATGGAACGCAAGCGACTAAAACAGCGGAGCAAATATTATGTTGATAACCTTCTTCACCCACCTCGACAGGAAACAATCCCATCTCTGGACCAGGCATCTTGATCAAAACCGACTCACGCTACCCTTCCTATTTACCCTACCAAGGCTTTCAACGTTCAATAGCGAAACTAGGTCACACCATCCCCAATTCCCACCGAGACGACGCACAACCCCGGACTGTAAACAGAGAGTCGGAAAAACCGCGGCGATTGTGGCTAGTGCAAACCCGACCCCTAGACAGAAAACAGCAACGCAGACTCCAAATAATTTAACCGCCCAACGAAACCTAGCGCAGAAAGGCGTAAAGGCCTCCGGTGCCCCAAAACCTCCATCATAACCACCAGGTGCAGGCGGCATGACGGCCGCCTGCACCTCCCTTCCCCCCAAAGGACTGAAACAGCAGAAAAGGAAATGCGGGCTTTTAAATATAAACGGTGAAAACCCTCTCCCTATAACCGCCCAAACAATTCAACCGGGAACCCTAACTGAACGGCGCGCAATGCCAGGTGGACGACTGAAGAAAAAACCCAACCAAGGGAGAAACTCCTTGCTGGCGCAATGGGACGACGGGTCCAAATCTTAAAACCCCCACTGTGTAAAAGAAATCTTAAAAAAAAAACGATGATAAGAGTCAAGATCCTACCTGTCAATCCACCTAAGGAGGTGAGAAGATGATGGCTAGACTTCTTCCCCTACCACCTGGCCACAGGTACACCAACCGCTAGCTCTCACGCGCTTCTAAACTTGATAGTTCGTCTCATCGCGACAACACCTTCGAAAACAACAAAAAACCCCGTTTGTCGCCCAACATATATAAACACATCCACACGTGCGAGAAGTCACATCAATCGGGGCGGCTCCGGAAGCTAAGTCAGGCGGCACGAGCTTCATACCACCCGCAACGGCGGACCCTTCCTACCACTCTATCACCCGCAACGGTGAATATGGCTCAAAACATACCTCGGGCGTCGGCGGAAATTATATCGGAGGTCTGGAGCTTGGAAACCTCCGCAACGGCGGACCGCTCCCATCACTCTATCACCCGCAACGGAGGCGACGATCAATCGTTTCGTCATGCGACACGGTCCACAATGACGGGGATGGATATAGAGATCGTCCGCTATGGAAAAGAAAATCAAGGGTCGGAAATTCCCCGCAACGGCGGTAGTGATAAACCCACGCGGACTTGAGAGCCACCCGCAATGGCGGGATCGACACAGCCAACTATGAATCGACAAGCCTCCGCTACAGCAGCGCGATAGACGGGTAGAAGGATCTGAAGGCCACCCGCAACGGCGGGGCGGGCAAGGGAAATAGAAACCGACAGACGCCCGCAACGGTTGGGAAAACAAGGAGAAAAACGTCCGACATGAAGACTTGGCAACGAAAATTCAAAAAACTTTTGCAAAAAGACAGGGACTCAATTTCAATGGAAGTCTTTAAACATCCTAACTATGAAAAACCAGTCAAATTCTAGCATTCAAAATTCGGGAAGGAGCCATAAATCCATAAGCAAAACTCAAGAGCATGAAACTAGGCAAGGAAAATGGATAACTCGAAGTAAAGGAGGGTCCCAAAAATATTAGAATTTTGGGAAAATGTTGCAGGCGCAACAATTGGCGACTACCTGGTGAACCCCAGATCTCTGAATTAACTTTCTTTCTAAGCCTAAGACTGTATGAACAAGACTGAAATCTTCTAACTGTCTGCATCCCTAACCAGTCAACTCATGCATTAAATTACTTAGATGAAGTCGATCTACTCGGGAAAAGGTAACACCAGGAGTGTTTCAGGTCTGAATCACTCTTTGGAGGCCAAATAAATGGAGTTCATTTTACCTGCCCTCTGGGGTTTACAGTTTCGACACCACAGGATTTTGACAGAAAATGAACAGTATTATCCTTTTGTTCCTCATTCCCATGCCATTTTACACTTTTGTGCTTTCTGAACTTTAGTTCTTCACTATGAGTCCTCCTGCGGGCCTTTCTTACTGAATTTTTTTTTTTTTAATTCAGGATCCTCTATCCCATAGTGTCCTTTTGTGTGAATGACATATATATATATATTTTTTAATTTCAATTCACGGATGGAGAGGATCTTGTGGCCATTTGTTACTTTATGCTTTGAGATTTATGCTTTTTAGAGCTTTGCTCTGATATGCTTTGTTCCTTTGACTCTTAAGAGCTTTTGGCCCTTTTCTTAATTCATGGCATGGGATCATTTATATATGATAAACTGTCTCACTCCGTTTCCATCCCGCGGGTCTAGTGCTGTCACCCCTTTGGGTATTTAAGATGTGAAGTGAATGGAGCCTCTAAATAGTACTTTAGACCCTTTTGACTTCTGAGTTATTTACAGGGATGAAATAAGACTTCAAATAAATGCTCTGCTTGTTAGGAATACAGCTGCTAGAAGATTATTTGCACTTTAAAACACAGTCCTCTTGCTCAGGATTTTAGTTAATACAGACTTCTGATGTTTCCATTGCATCCAAAAGTTTGCCTCTTATTCAAAATAAAAGAAAACTAGCAAAACCATAAGAAAATAACAACAGGACAATAAAGAAAGCACTAAAGTATTAAAACCAACAAAGCATCTAGCATGAAGAAAACAAGCAACTTATTTATGTACACAAATTTCAAAAAATTCACCCATCCCAAAATTTTTCACATTTTAAAGAACTAGGAATGAGTGGGATTTCAGACCAGAATTATCTAACCATGGTCCAGCTGTGCAGTTATTGAAATGGAACCCATATCTATAATTATGCAATCATTTCTTTCAGCCTGAGGGAGTTGAAGGAGCTCAGACTGAATGTCCATCACATGGTTGGCCCTTTTTGAGGAATGGTGTTCTAGCTTAAACTCAGTAAGGTAGTTTCCCAAAAAAAAATCAGCAGGTTCGTTTCCTTCCCCCAACTCAGTGACATTGTTTTTCATAAAAGGCTCTCTTAGAATCTTAATCAAGTTGGGGCTGCCCTTCTGGGGTAACCATAAATGCGACCAATCAGAAGCAAAGTACCCCTTTAGTCTCGCTGTCCAATCTCTGTTTAGAATCATCCCATATCCATCAGGAATGTCTGCTATTATGATGTCAATAAAATAGCATATCTTTTTGTTTGCAGACAGCTGAATCATCACGTTCTTCATCTCTCCTACTACCTTGACACTAGTTCTGTCAAGTTGTGTGACATCCTAGAGAGTAGGCTTTATCTGACCATTGAGTTTTTTGCAGACTATCAGAGGCATAACATTTGTGGATGATCCAGAATCTACCAAACAGTTATGGACATTATGATTTAAAATTTCAAGAGTTACTAGGAAAGGTGGAGCGCTGGTCTTCATGGTCTTGATGATCTCACTCTTTTCTTCTACAGGTTGGTTAGTCGTGGGCAACTCCTCCTTTAGCTTATCAGCTACGCTTTCTTTGTCATCTTCTACCAGCTTGGTAAGATTAATGGGTGGCTCTGTTTCTTGTTTGCCTTGAATATCTTTAGGTGAATCGTCTTTAACCCTCATATCAGCCTGTCCCTTTATCTCCTCTTGTACATCCATTATTTCATTGTTCTCCATGGCCAGATTCTCATTCTTTGTGGTTATAAGTGTACGATGAGATTGGAGAGCATTTTCTTCCAAATTAAACAATGAAACTCCATTCCACGAAAACATAGTATCGTCTTCTTTCTTTTCTATGGTTTGTTTCCTTTTTTCTTCCTCACCACTGTATCTAGTCAATTCAGGATCCAACAATTTGTTCATCACTCGTGTCATTGAATGTATCCATTGGGGACATCTCTCCTCAGAGTGGGGTTGCTGATGAAAGGTACAGAAATTATCACCTCCTATCTCTGTTATGTTTATTGATGCCACGCTTGGTGGTGGGGAAACCTGCCTTTGGCTATCACTCTCTTTTCTGGGATGGGGAAGCTTATTGGTTGTTTGAATGTCCCTTTCTTTCTCCAATTCTACAACTTGGTTGGACAGCTTCTAAAGAACTTTCATCATCTCATGGTAATCATGTGATTGATCTTTTTTAGGTTTAAACAGCAATGAGCTTCTTCTTATAGCAGTTTTCCCCTCAACTGAGTCAGGATAGTCCTCTATACTCTCACTTTCAGCTTCTTGATAAGTTTCCACCAATGTAGGCTTGACTTCCATCTTGGCAAACATAGCCAGCTCAGGTCCTAGGGCTGAGGTATAATACTCAATTAAAACTTTATCTGCGGGTCTATCCATAACGGAAAATTTTTTTAGGTATAGTGAAAATCTCTGCGTGAAACTCCACACCTTTTCATTCTTCTCTTTCCTCAATAAACCAAGCCCTTTCATCAATGAGGCATGAGTCTTCTGGGTTGTGTACTTATTTCTAAAGATTCTTTCAAAATTATCCCAATCTGGGATGGAATTTACAGGCAGTCCAAAATACCATGATGCTGCTGATCCTTTCAGAGTATGAGGAAAAAGCCTGCACACTACGTCTTCATGCTCTCCAGCCCTTAGCCCTTCTAGCGCTAGGTAAAAGCTTTGAAGATGGTCATCTACAGCACTGTTGTTCGCAGGGTCAAACTTAGGTAATAACTTGTCGAAAGCTTGAGGCAGATTGTGTAAAGGAGGATTCAAGTTCAGAGGAGACCTAGCTCTCCAAGCTGGCAAGGGGTTAGGTAGATTCCCAGCCATGAGCAAAGGTGAACAGAAACACTAAGCAAGCAGGGTTTCAAGGACAGGAAAACCTCCAACTTGGGTGAGATTGAACGCCTCAAAACATCTGCTAGTAGGGTCGTCTTGGGAAAATTTAGTTCCACGTCCAGCCTTTTCTGGCGGCCCTCCTTCTAGCGCCAAAACTGTTGAGGCCTGGAAATTCGCAGGCGGCAACAGTAAGGGATTCTCCCTAATCAGCATTCCCAACTAGCCCGCTGACTGTTTGGTATAGGGAATCCATCCGGTTTACAGTCCGGCTACCGTAGGTCAAAATAACAACAAGGGTTTACCGGTTGCGGCCCGGTCCACCGGAATTTGTGTTTTGACTTAATATGCAATGCAATGCCTATCTAAACCATGCGGGGTGATAAGGATGCCGGGAACCACACAATGTGCTGCGCAGGTTCTTACCTCTCGTCTTACGTTCACAACACCTAAACCACATATGCAACTATGAACTAGGATGACTAACTACCTATCCCCGGGGAGCCAAAATAACTATTATTTAGTAATGCATTAACTTCATGTAGGATAAACACAATCACAGGTAACTGATACTTGTATTTACGGCACATGAAAGAGAAATTATTCCGACAATCAGATAGCTAATTGTTATGTGAAGCACCAGCATTACTAAAGTGAATTTTCCACAAAATAAACCGGAAATCATTCAACAAGACATAAGTCATAGAGTTAGAACGATCTCACAATTCATGGACATATGCTAAAAAAAAAAATAGTTCATTTTCTTGCCATCCATTGCACACCATTTGGAAAATCCCACAGCACTTTCTCCAACAGGCAAACTACAATTCTTTATTGCAAAAAGGAAATAGTTCTTCTTTACAATAGGTCATCCAGTGTGACCGAGGGAAAAAAATCCCCTCTGTTTTCTTTCTTCCCTAGTTTTATACAAAATCGAAAATGGTTGGGCTGCCCAAAGTGTCCTTTGGGCTTCCCAACGCTTCATTTTCGTAAATCCTTTTACAAAATATTACATTATACAAAGTTTGACCAGTCCTTCTCACTTGGAGGGGCCCGCTTGGTCTTCCAAAAATTTCCTCCACGCTACTGTCTCAGCCGCGAGTCCTTCAAATGAGTGGGGCTCCAATAATTGTATATTCAGCTTGAACTTATCTTCTTGGTTCCGAATAGCTTCTATTCTGGCCTCGTTCAGGTGCACCTGTTCCTCCAAGAGATGAATACTAATGGCTGCGTATTCAATTTCATTTCTCAGGATCGGCTCATCAAGGGCTCTGATATATTGGACCTTGGCTTCTTCTTCCTGCTGCCTTGTCTGCAAAATCCCTGCAAGTGTATCATGATCAGGGAATTCGCGTAGCCTATGTTCAGCTTCCACTTGACAGCGGTTATAGGTGACAAGGGATCTTCTAAAGAACTCTGTACAAGCTCCCTTCATTTTCTTCACTGTCTTCTGAAAGTCCTCTGCAGTAATAACAGCAAACTCGATCAGATCATGGTCCCGCTTCAAAGCTTGCTTATCTTTAACTGGTAGTTCAACTGGGACTTCTTGATCATCTTCTACTCTAGTTATCCTTGAAGTTAGCACCTCCAGGATGTCTTGTGATCTATCCACGAAATAAGATGTTGTATTTAATATTTCATCCAGCCTGCTATCAATCTGCAGGACTTGACACCTTTCTTCCTCCAGGGCCGTTTGCAGTTGCAGCATCCTAGCCTTCTGAGCCAAGATGTGTTCTTTGACTGGCTACAGATCTACTTGCTGCTCCTTGGCTGCTTCTAGCTGCTATTTCAGCTCTCTAACATATAAGGTATTAGATTCGTAGATGTCATTCTGCTGCTCTATCATTTATTCTATCTATGTCTTCATTCGTTCCCTTTCACTTTTCAAATCCTGAATTTCTTGATGTGCCTTATCCAAAGCTTCTTGTGAAGTTTCTTTCGCTTGTGCTTCCTGCTGGATAGCATGAATTTCATGCTTCGTGACCTCCACCTCTTTGAGTGCATGCTCATATTTTCTTTTTAATCTGTTGCTCTCCTCTCTCTCCCTTCTCAAGGTGTCCTTCAGCTGAGCGGAGGTTTTCTTGGTTGAGTCTATCTCTTTCATCATTTGATCTACATTGTCCTCCGTAGCGTCTATTGCTACTCTGCCAGCCCTTATGACAAACTTGGGATCTTTATCCGTTTCAACCATCACAGCTTTGTTGGTTATCATGGTACTGGCCATCCCTTCTTCCCCTATTTTCATCTCGGTTCTTCTCATGATCCTTTTGGTGGCCCTGTCATAGTACACTGTACTGAAATCAGGCACCTCTTCCCCTTTCTTCTGTGTAAAAGGTACTAACCGAAGTGTGGGAGTTGTAGGGGTGATGGGAGTAGGTACTTGGAGGGTTTGTATCTCAGGGTTTTCCTCACCCTGGCTTTGCTCTGGTTGTGACCTAGAAGCCTGCTGTTGTGTCATATTTGTATTCTCGGCCTCTTGTTGTTGAAGTTCTTCATCTATTTTCCCCTGAGCTTCCTCAGCCGCTTCCTGGGCAGCTTTCTTCTTTTCTTCTTCTCCCTTCTGGGACCATTCTGCAGCTTCTTGATCTAGTCTCTGGGCTTCTTCCCTTATTCTTTTGGCTGTTTCTTCAGCCTTAGCCCGCTCAGCTTTCTCCTGCTCAGATCCACTTTGTGGTTTGAACCTCTTACCGAGCGCTGTCATGTTAGCGGCCCTCCTGAAAACAGATTCATCCCTGTCAATGTGATGAGTGTACTCGTAAAATACTTTATGTTTCTTGCACTGTTCAGCCATTTTCTCGTGAGTATCATTCCGTCTAAAGGTCATCTCCCCGAACCGGAACTTTTCTAGTTCCTGTATAAATTCAGGAGCCTGCTTCACATTTGCAAAGCTGCAACTACCTAGATTGAATGGCAGAGGAGGATAGGAAGACTTCTTCTTCTGGAATAGGAAATGCCCAACTCCATCTATATACACTTGTCTGACAGCTTCCTTGTGTATGATATAATCTGTTGCATACTTGGGTAACAGATAAGGGGTCTTTGACCCACCAAACATCCTCAAATACATCCCATTTTCTGTCAAAAAATAGTCACCAAACTCCTCTATGACCTGCATGGCCTCTTCTGACATACAGTTGCATTCCTTTTTGAATATGAGAGTGTTCAGAGGCATGATAAACTGTTCACAGATCTCTTGATAGAAAGTATGGTATTGATTAGCCCCCAACATTCTATATGCTGCATATATGGGCATCCTATTCTTCTCCCAAACACATTTAAGCCTGGGGAAAGACTGGTGGCATAGTATGCAATCGATTAGGATTGAGCTCATGTAAAATTCAGACCTTCTCCGTTCCCTTCCTTCTGAAGCTGCAGCCACACAAGAGGAGAGGTTGCTGGAGACTATGCTCGCCCAATTGAAAATGGTTCCTTCTGTTGCTATAAAGAACATTAGGGGTACCCATTCAAGCTTAAACAGTCTGCCATTTGCCCTCCCAAAGATTCTGTTTAGCATTAAATCTATGAACTTGTAAGTGGGCCTGAGAGTGGCTGTGTCATAATCTTCAGTCACTCTATGTCGGAAGATCTTTCCCGGTAAGAGCATTCTTTTCAAGGTCTCTACAAGGTCCATCCGGAGGTCATCCAGCCATCTATCTGTAAGGAAAAGATGAGGCTCTGGTAGATGGTAAGCTAAAGCTACATATCCAGCGCTAAATGCAGCATAGCCCTACCCATCGACGTTATAGATGAGCATTGAATTGTGGTTTGTATGTGGTAGCACCCATCTCATTAACTCCGAGCATGGGAATAGCTCTGGTCTGGTGGCGACCTTCATAATAGTTGATTTCTCTATATTGGCATATATGGGTGCCTCCTCAAGCCCCATATCCGGGACTTCCCTGCGGGAGATCATCCTGTAAACATCTCCCCATTTGTACTCAGGCTCCACCCCTGTGACACATTGGGTGTCCTCATAAATGTATTCAATTCTTGTTTCTACTTCTGCTGCAGGCACCTCCTCTACTGATGGGGCCTTCTTTTTCTGTCTCTTAGACATTTTAAGATCTTCCTGCAATATATAGCATCATGGTATTGAGTAATTCAAATTTATGAACTTTGTGCAACAGTTTACTCTCTTTTAGGTATATTAGAATTATATCAGTGCATACAATCAACCTTCATCTTTCATACTAAACAATTCACAAATATGAAGTGCTGTGCAATGTATTATGAGCCTGGTAAATTTTTTATTTGTAGCACATCTTCACCAGGTCTTATGAATGAGTTGTTTTATGATTTATCCCACATGCATTAAGTTATCAGTCATATTGAGGTTGGCAAGAAAATACGCTATTACGAGGCTTGTCATTCTTAGGAAATTGATATATAGAAGCGACATGAGAAAAATCTATGCAGATGCATCATACAACCATCATTTCACTGCCTATCACACAGAGAGAAAAATAAAAGCCCCAGGCTTAACCAGTCGAAACTTCGGACCTACGGCCCATGGAACGCAAGCGACTAAAACAGCGGAGCAAATATTATGTTGATAACCTTCTTCACCCACCTCGACAGGAAACGAGCCCATCTTTGGACCAGGCATCTTGATCAAAACTGACTCACGCTACCCTTCCTATTTACCCTACCAAGGCTTTCAACGTTCAATAGCGAAACTAGGTCGCACCATCCCCAATTCCCACCGAGATGACGCACAACCCCGGACTGTAAACAGAGAGTCAGAAAAACCGCAGCGACTGTGGCTAGCGCAAACCCGACCCCTAGACAGAAAACAGCAACGCAGACTCCAAATAATTTAACCGCCCAACGAAACCTAGCGCAGAAAGGCGTAACGGCCTCTGGTGCCCCAAAACCTCCATCATAACCACCAGGTGCAGGCGGCATGACGGCCGCCTGCACCTCGCTTCCCCCCAAAGGACTGAAATGGCAGAAAAGGAAATGCGGGCTTTTAAATATAAACGGCGAAAACCCTCTCCCTATAACCGCCCAAACAATTCAACCGGGAACCCTAACCGAACGGCGTGCAACGCCAGGTGGACGACTGAAGAAAAAACCCAACCAAGGGAGAAACTCCCCGCTGGCACAACGGGACGACGGGTCCAAATCTTAAAACCCCCACTGCGTAAAAGAAATCTTAAAAAAAAAACGATGATAAGAGTCAAGATCCTACCTGCCAATCCACCTAACGAGGTGAGAAGATGATGGCTAGACTTCTTCCCCTGCCACCTGGCCACAGGTACACCAACCGCTAGCTCTCACGCGCTTCTAAACTCGATAGTTCATCTCACCGCGATAACACCTTCGAAAACAACAAAAAACCCCGTTTGTCGCCCAACATATATAAACACATCCACACGTGCGAGAAGTCACATCAATCGGGGCGGCTCCGGAAGCTAAGTCGGCCGGCACGAGCTTCATACCACCCGTAACGGTGGACCCTTCCTACCACTCTATCACCCGCAATGGCGAATATGGCTCAAAACATACCTCGGGCATCAGCGGAAATTATATCGGAGGTCTGGAGCTTGGAAACCTCCGTAACGGCGGACCGCTCCCATCACTCTATCACCCGCAACGGAGGCGACGATCAATCGTTTCGTCATGCGACACGGTCCACAATGACGGGGACGGATATAGAGATCGTCCGCTACAGAAAAGAAAATCAAGGGTCGGAAATTCCCCGCAACGGCGGTAGTGATAAACCCACGCGGACTTGAGAGCCACCCGCAACGGCGGGCTCGACACAGCCAACTATGAATCGACAAGCCTCCGCTACAGCGGTGCGATAGATGGGTAGAAGGATGTGAAGGCCACCCGCAACGGCAGGGCGGGCAAGGGAAATAGAAACCGACAGACGCCCGCAACGGTCGGGAAAACAAGGAGAAAAACGTCCGACATGAAGACTTGGCAACGAAAATTCAAAAAACTTTTGCAAAAAGACAGGGACTCAATTTCAATGGAAGTCTTTAAACATCCTAACTATAAAAAACCAGTCAAATTCTAGCATTCAAAATTCGGGAAGGAGCCATAAATCCATAAGCAAAACTCAAGAGCATGAAAATAGGCAAGGAAAATGGATAACTCGAAGTAAAGGAGGGTCCCAAAAATTTTAGAATTTTTTGGAAAATTTTGCAGGCGCAACAAGTTCACATGGTGGCCGAGACCCAGTTGCAGAGCAGCCTGGAGGCCTGAAAACGATGGAGGGAAATGACTAAGTCTAGGGTTCATAAGTCCCCTTTATTTTCTCAACACTTGGCCCAGGAAGAACCACGTGTTCACATAAATATTCCAACCATGCAATGGGTAAATCATATAGTCCCTGCATGCAATCAAATTCCAATTATCCAAACGCATGTTAAACACAATCTTTTGGTATGTTAATCATTTACAAATGTTCCATGAGTCAACCAACATTTGCATGATATAATCTAATTATACATAACCAACCAACCCTTAAATCATTTCCAAGTCTATGATAGTCGACGCATAGTTTGGGATGATGCGATTTCAAAACCTTGTATTCATATAACCTTTACATGATCAAATCAAAGGAGTGGTCTATCACCATATCCTTAACGTTTGCATCTTACATTATAAACCTTTTATTCATACCAAAATCATTTATGTTATTACATACCTAAAGTATGTTAGGTTTTACTTGCCCAATTAATTAGGTTTGGAACATATTTTATGAACTTATAACTATATAGTTATTCACAATAATTTTACTATTGATCATGAAATCGATGCATTGTAATATCATAATCAATACTTTTCTCCCAAGCATATGTATGCATAAAAAGATTTATTTCTTCACTAATGGATAAAACATGTGGTAATATCGTAAATAGTATAGTTACAACCGTTGATAAGCCTTGAGCTATCGAAGCTAGGTTAATTAAACGAATCTAGTGATACTTAGGAGATGTAAAGAAAAAGGCTATTTCCTCTCCTAGCCAAACTTTGATAATAAAGTTTGATTAACAACTTTGCATAGCTAATCATGTTGTCACCAACATTTATGTTGTGACTTGAAAATGTTTAAGAACGTAGTTTTAATTGGGATCATGAACTTTATAAACCTTAACTGTTTATAATTCAAAACTTCTGGTAAGTTTAAATGCTTTATAAAACAATATGATTTGGGTAGGTATCGTTGAATATCAGTGGGTGACAAATACTTGGAGGATGGCTATAAAATCTGTACATAGTTCAGACCAACAAAGTTCAATATCTTTTGTCTATTCACTAACCTTAACAAGTACTTAAGCTACTTCATGTTTTGATTAGAAATACAATATTTTAGAATTGTTTAAGCACTTGCGTGAGATATTAAAGAAATCTATCTTGAAGAATTGAATTAAGTTAAAAGTTGTGGTCAAAAGCGTGAGCCAAAAGAAGTACTATAAAATAAAGTAAGTAAACTAGCGCGGAATCACCCCCACTAAACTCTATGATCTTAGGACTTGGTATTGTACTATAATTTTTAGAACCTTAGGGATAGAAATTTGCTTTACTGAAGAAGAATAACCAGTTATCTCTTATACCAATTTTATTGAGTCGATAATGTATTTTACTGTTAGAACAAACATTATAGCATTATAGGTATGCACTCAAGATGGATTTAACTTACGACAAAGATTGCAGGTTGTGAACCATAGAAATAATAATTGTTGCTAATTACATTCAAGACAGAAACTCTTCTTTACATATATCATTGACAATATAGATGGAAGAAACAAACTGCTTGTTTTACCTCATAGAAGTAGTTGAATTTGTAACAGCTTATTTAGCAAGCTATTTATTTTGCAAATAAAATTATATCCGAATAATTTATGAAAGTAATAGGCATTACTCGATCATTCATACCTGTAAAACCTGTGAGGACAAGTAAACTTTCTGCGTTAGCTCAAAAGCTAAGTAAGCCCCAGAATCCAAGACAGTTCCACCTGCTTGTCGCAAATTAAAACTCATCAGCAAACTGAAAGAGAAATTATTATACAAATTGAATCTAACCTTGTATTAAAAAAAGTAGATTGCTAAGTATCTAATTCAGATTATGTATTAACAAATCTGTTAACCAAATAATTTGTAGATAACTGTTAGCTGTTAGCATACTACATGCTCAATATTTTATGTATTTTCAAAATTTTTAATTTTTCAGAAAATTTGGGGTTTTGACACTTTATTCCCATGAAATCGACCTACAAGGCCGTGAACATTACCAATACCTTCCTAAAAGAGATATTCAGATTGCATGGGATACCCAAAGCAATTATCTCAGATCGAGATGTTAAGTTTACAGGAAAATTTTGGAGATCTTTATTCTCTGGATTAGAGAAGCAACTAAACTTTAGTGCTGCTTATCACTAGCAGGAGGAAGGGAATAATGAAAGAGTAAACCAAATTGTTGAAGACATGCTTCGAATGTATGTCATGAACAACCCCACCAAGTGGGGGGATTATCTGCACCTTGCAGAGTTTGCATATAACAACGGGTATCAGGATTCCTCCAAGATGAGTCACTTGGAGTTAATCTATGGACAGAAGTGTAGGACCCTAGTTACTTGGGATAGTCTGGTGGATCAGCTCATGTTAGGGCCTAACCTGTTATTGGATTTGGAACAGTTAGTTATCAAAGTCCAGGGAAACCTTAAAGAGGCACAAGACCATCATAAAAGTTATGCGGATAAGAAAAGAAAAGAGAAAGACTACTAGGTAGGTGAGCATTTCTACTTGAAAGTAAAAGCAAAATGAAGCTCGTTGACTTGGGTAGGTGTGGTAAGTTATCATCTAGGTTTTGTGGACCTTTTGAAATTATGGCCAAGAAACAACCAGTGGCTTATGAACTAGCATTACCTGTGCACATAATAGTTCATAATTTTTTCCATGCATCTTTACTAAAGAAATATGTTTATGACACTAAGGATGTCATTGATTGGTCATTATTATAGGTGGAACCTAATGGGAAATTTTCCCCTGAGCCTTTGCTTATATTGGACAAGAGAGAAGTGCAGCTTCAAAAACACACTGTAGTTCAATTGAAAGTGAAGTGGAAGCACTTTTAGGTAGATGAGGCTACCTGAAAGAATGAGGTCATAATGAGAAAGGCTTACCCCGCCTTGTTTCATAATATCTTTCAGAGTCCCTAGAACACTAGGGATAGTGTTGTACTAAGCGAGGAGGGATGTAATATCCTGAATTTGGACCTACAATTTATAGGCATGAGCCTATTGATTATGATGATTATATTGATGTTTTATTTTATATTGGATCAAATACCCCACTACATATGAACATGATGATTTTTTTTGTATATTGGGCATAATCCAATTGTTTATGATACATATGGATATATATGCTAGTTGTGTTGGGCATGGACCCTGAAGCACATGATTGATGAAATGTTTTGTGTTGGGCATGGACCATGAAGCACATGATTGATGAAATGTTTTATGTTGGGGATGGACCCTGAAGCACATGATTAATGAGATGTTTTGTGTTGAGCAAGAGGATCTGGAGCACATGAGTACTTACATTTGTGTTGAGCATAAATCTCTGGAGCACATGAAAATATAATTGGAAATGTTGGGCATAAGCTTTGGATCATTCCATGTTGATGTTGAGCATAAGCTCTAGAGAATCGGATCTTTGGCCATTGTATCCCTAGGTGTATTGTACAAGTACATCCTAGCATTTACTGTTGAGAGAAAGCTCTAGAATCACACTATGTTTGTAACTCCCTACTATAGGCATTGAGTATGGGCTCTGGTAAGCGCTAGGGGTTACTGAAAAGAATTTAATAACTTCTGAGTGAAAATGGCTCGAGAAAAATATTGACCATCATCATACTTATTTATAAGTGATTAAATGAAATTTCAAATTTCTGTATTCTCATCAAAGTAATGAAGAGATACCACGTTATACGAGGGAAATCCAACATGCAAGGATGTTTAGAGGTGCCTAGACTAGTATACCTAAGCCATCTATCTACTTGACCTCAATGAAGAAGTGTTGTTAAGTCTAGGCATCATGACACATGATGCTCGAAGACAAATGTTAAAAAGTATTTTAATACTATGTACTTTATACATAGTATGTATAAAGAATTAATTATGATTGATTATATAATTGAATAAAGAAAGAAGAGAATCTCCACCAATTATTATTTATTATTAAAAAATTAATAAATAGTGAAATATCTAAGAAAGACTAACTAGGAGCTGGTTAAAAGTTCCTAGGTTAAGAATTGAAAATTACTCCAGTAAATTTAAAAGGGTTAAATCAAGAAATCAAGGATTCCTTGATTTAACTACCCCTTTGACTGAAAGGTCTACCTATAAATACTCAAGCCAAGCAAAGGCTTGGGCTCTTGATTTTTATCTTGAAGAATTATTATTCTGCTTGCTTTTGGTTCTCAAGTGTTTTCCTTGAGAACTTTCTCCTGTAAGGAAAAGAGGATTGATTCAGAACTGAATACCAGATAGGAAACCCTACCTCAGGAGCTCAAAGCTACTTGCATGTTGGATTCCAGCTCGGGGGGATCCGGATTAGAACTAGGAACGGTTCCAGGTCATGGTTGGGAGGAATGTGGTAGTTCCCAAGTGATTTGGTCATCAAAATCATAGGTCAAATATGTCTTAAATTGATAATGTTGGTTATTTAAAAAGTGTGTAGGTTCAGCCATTAAAGGAGCTTCAGGAAGATAAATTATAGGTACGAGTTCTTAGTATGTCAAAGTTCATTTCTAGGGTAAATGTTGGCTACTTTATGTAAAAGCTTTTATATATTTTACTAACCCTAGGTAATTGATGTTCTGCCTAGATTCTGCTAGGGTGTTTATCTCTCTTCAATACTCCTAGGATGGTAAATATTATCATAGGTTGTATATAGTTAGGTTCCCATATTTAAAGTTTGTTTTTCTATATTCATTTCATATTCATAAATTAATACTGTAAACTAGGTAAATCTAGACCTTCTATTTAATGTTCACCTATTATTTATATCTCTACTGACATATTACATTCATCAGTAGAGACATGTGTTCAGATTATAGTAGATTTAATCATAGGAGTAAGTTTAAAGAAATAAATATACTATATAGATACCCTAGGGTATTACTTACAACCAGAACTATTTTATAAAATAATTATGTATACATATAAATAAGACTATCACGCATAAATGTTTATGAAGTCTATCTATACATTTAAATTCCAAAATTTATTAACTCATTTAAGACCTTTCAAGGTCTATAACCATATTACAAAATACATTAAAAATACTCCACATAAATGAAACAACATTATAAATAATCAGAGGAAGCATCGTGACCATCCATGTGGTCCTTTACAAATTCTTTGATCATAATTCATATAACAGAACCCATGGTGACAATTTTCCATCTATACATAACCATAAATAAAATTACATAACTCAACTAGCTTTACCATAGTCAAACAAAAATATTATATCTTAAACATTAAATCTTATCATAATAAAACAATAGTGAAATCGTATTATAAATCCATCGTTTATATCACTACATAGGCCATGAATTACACTAAGCACGCGGGTTGTATCTTCACAAACACATCAGTTGCGATATAATTAAACAATACCTATGCTAGCAGTGAGTTTGGAAGACCCTAGCTACAACATGGCCTCAGCCACCAACCTTTTTAATACATAGTCCATTAAATATAACCCTAGTGTAAGTGTTGGCCACCATTGTTCCCAACCCATGGGTTTCCACAGCCCAATTTACACACAATTTACATAAGAACCGAATACCATAAATAAATAAACTACAAGCTATCGTAGCACTGTACGAAGGCTCATGCCATTTATGGCATGGCCTTTACCCACACTATAGAAATATTACATTAACCAAGCTAATCAATAGCTTTACACACAGATGAATCGAATAGGTAAATTTTCTCTGCTTTCAAAACCCTAACCCCATTTTAAATATAGAGCTAAATAAAAATGTAGAAGGAAATCACATACACAATGTATCAAAGTTAACCATTGCATTTTATAAAACCAATATTTATATATTTATATATTTACATAGAGATGCCAATGTTTGTACACAATCTCCATTAAAGGCCGAGGACAAGGTTTTACACAGGCGTGCCAATGGGCTATGGAACCATTGCAAGAAATGGTGCAACCCATGGCTATAAAATCCCAAAACCAAAACATTAATGATTTACGTAACTGAAATAAAATTACACAGAGCTGAATGGCCTAAGAAACAATTCATGGCATAATGCCTCAACACTAAAAAGAAGCCAAGTCTATATTCAAAGCCCGAAGGCGAAATCGAATTCGCTATAGCTTCAAACCCCAACCAAACAACCAATTGAAATGCAGCTCTTCCCACAGAGTTGAAGGGTGACAAGAATAAGCTTTATTAGCAGGCTTACCATGGCCATGAATGCAACGCTTGGAGCCAACAATGTTGTAGCCATGTTGCCCTCCATTTCCTTTATTAGCTTGGAGCCAACATTGTTGTAGCCATGCTGCCCTCCATTTCCTTTCGGCACCTGCAAGCAAAATAAAACCCAAGATGGGGATGAGGAGTATGCCATCCTATCAAACTATAAACCAAACATTTTGTGGGTGTATAGACTCAACACGAGCTTACCTCACAGACTGGAGGACGCCTCCATGGCCATCCCTCTGCACAACACCAACATTTAAACCCTAAATGACAATACAATGCACAGCTAGCGTGAGCCAAGCCTAAGGGAAAGTTGTTGTTCTTTACAAAGAGCATTAAATGCACCAGGCTGGAGTCCATTAATGATTTATCAAACATACTCCCATAGTCAACCCTTGTTACAAGGTATCGTTTAATACCACCCTCCATACGAACGCTTAAACCATGGAAAAGCATGGTTTATACTATATATTATGTCAATCCCAAACTCTAACATCAACGTTAACATATTACAAAGCTTGCACTATTATAGTATTATAATAACACTTAGTCATAGGTTGTGCTAGTCCAAAGTCAAAGAACCCTTGCTTAGGTATGTAGATAATGTTTAGTCCATAGGTTTAGAGCTTAGGGTTTTAATACCTTAGTAACAAGGTGTTTATGCTTAAGCACCCTAGCATACAAAGTATGCCATGGTAACATCTAGGATTATAAAAATCCAACGGTTTCTCAGTAAACCAACCTAATAACCTGCCAATAAAAGAACATAAAAGAATTTAATAAGTATAGTAAAAATATACATAGCAGAAAAGAGATATTAATGCCATACATGATGAAGAATTTAAAACCATAATGAAGAATAATTAATCTACAGAAAATTTAGCTGAAATAGCTAAATCGACGACAACAACACTTACCAAGTTATAAAACCAAGTTGATAGGAAACATAATAACTAGCAGCAGGTTATTGACGACCAACGTTGTCAACACACTTTACATCCGATCCCATCACAAGTAATGAACTGTGTAAGTAAAAGAGAGAGGTGCCTTAGTTCAATTGAACTAAGTAAGCCTACATAACCAAGTAATACCTTACCTCTCAGATCATCATGTGAGAACTAGTCTCGCCACTCCACCACTTTATTCCCATCAACAAAGTTAAGTTAGTTTTTATTAAATAAACAAAGTACACATGTGTAGTAGTAAAACAATGATCTCTACAATTCATTAATTCATCGATAGTAATAACTAAGATGTACAAATAGTTTAAATAAAAAAATTAAGATATAAGAAGTAAATGAACTAATAATCACTGAAAGGATAAAAGATTAACAAGATAGTAAGGACAGTTTATGAAGAGATTGAAAGTATAAGTAGCGCATGTAAAGAGTAATAATGATCCCCTTTGGGTAGTTTTTCACTAGCCTATAAATTTTTAAATTTTTTTTCAATTTTTGGGGACATTACAGCCAGATATGGTCACTATGAGTTTGTTGTTATTCCATTTGGGCTTACTAATGACTCGGATGTCTCCATGTGTCTGATGAATAATGTAATGCATAAGTACCTTGATAAATTCGTGGTCGTATTCATTGACGACATTTTAATTTATTCAAATTCTGAAGAAGAACATTAAGAGCAATTAAAAATTGTTTTACAAGAATTACGAGAACATCAGCTCTATGAAAAAATCAGTAAATGTGATTTCTTTAAGGATAAAATACAGTACCTGGGTCATGTAGTGACTAAAGAAGGGATCTCAGTGGATCCATAAAAGATAAAGGCAATCGAGGAATGGCCAGTCCCAAGAGATGTAACTGATGTATGATCATTCATGGGGATTACTGGTTATTATCGAAGATTTATTGAAGGGTTTTCAAGAATTGCAAATCCCATAACTTATAGAAGAAAGGGAAGAAATTCGAGTGGAGTCAGAAGTGTGAAGATAGTTTTAAGAAGTTAAAAACATTATTGACCATCACACCAATCTTAAGAATTGTTGATCCTAATAAATACTTTATAGTATGTACTGATGCATGCAATGACGGTTTAGGTGGAGTTTTAACTCAAGAAAGACATGTCATTGCATATGAGTCTAGGAAGCTGAAGATTCATGAGAAAAACTATGTGACCTATGACTTAGAATTGGTTGCTATCATACATTCCTTGAAGATGTGGAACCATCATCTAATTGGAAGAAAGTCTATATTAATGACAGATAATAAAGGGTTAAAATATTTGTTGGATCAACCTAACTTAAATGCAAGGCAAGCTAGGTGGTTAGGCTTCCTTAGTGAGTACGATTTTGAAATCCAACATATTACGAGAAAAGAAAATAAGGTTGTTGATGCTTTAAGAAGGAATGCAAAACTAAATTTTGTAGCAGCAATCAGCACCTATAAAATAGATTTAGAAGAACAACTAGAAGAAGGAGTAAGATTGGATGAAAATTATTAGAAATTACAAGCAAAGGTAACAGAAAATTTAATTGAAAGTTTAAGTATAGGTTATAGTTTAAACTAAAAAGGATTATTACTATATAAAGATAGACTATAAATACCTAATGTACCTAAGATTAAGATTTTGATTTTAAATTTAATTCATAATACTGCTTACTCAAGACATCCTAGTTATCACAAGACTATAACCATGTTAAGAAATGATTATTTTTGGCCAAACATAAAAAATGAACTAGCAGAATACATTGCTAAGTGTTTTGAATGTCAACAAGTAAAGACTGAACACCAGCATCCAGCCGGGTTACTTCAGCCCTTACCTATTCCTAGCTGGAAGTGGGAGATAATCAACCTTGATTTTATTACAGGACTACCTAGAAATCAAAATTTGAATGATTCAATAATGGTAGTCATTGATAAACTTAGTAAGCCATCTCATTTTATACCTATAAAAACTACTTACAAAGCTGCTAATATTGTCGATATATTATTGAAACAATTTTTTCGTTTACATGGAATACCGAAAGTAATAATTTCATACCAAGACCCTAAGTTTACAGGTAATTTCTGGAAGTATTTGTTCAAAGGACTGAATACTACATTAAATTTCAGTACCTCTTTCCATCCTCAAAATGATGGAGAAACTGAAAGAGTGAATCAGGTATTGGAAGATTTGCTCAAAATGTATGTTAAAGAACAACCAGGTAAATGGGAAGATTACTTACACTTGGTTGAGTTTGCTTACAACAATCACTACCAAGCTTCAGCAAGATATAGTCCTTTTGAAATTTTGTATGGCAGGAAGTGCAATACCCCCATCTCATGGAGTAATCCAATTGATAGGTTAGTATTAGAACCTGAACTATTAAAAGAGATGGAGTTAATTGTAAAATAGGTTCAAGGTAACTTGAAAGTTGCGCAAGACTGACAGAAAAGTCAAGCAGATATTAAACGAACTCAAAAAGAGTTCCAGGTTGGTGAACATGTTTTTATTAAGGTGAGGCCTAAAAAGAGTTCTTTGAGATTAGGAAGTTGTGCTAAGTTAGCACCTCGATATTGTGGACCTTTTGAAATACTGTCGAGGATAGGACAAGTGGCATATCAATTGGCTTTACCATCAAATTTGAAGGTTCATAATGTCTTTCATATTCTTGTGTTAAAAAAATATGTCCATGATGCTACTCATGTTATAAACTAGAATGATGTGTAGGTGGAGCCCGAAGGAGATTTTATGGTGGAACTGGATTTTATCCTCGAAAGGAGGGAAATCTTCCTTCGAAATCACACCATTGGTCAGGTGAAGGTGCAATGGAAGCACCTTAGTCCAGAAGAAGCCATTTGGGAATTGGAGATTCATATGCGGGATGCATATCCAATTCTGTTCCAGGGCAATTCTGAGGACGGAGAATAAAAAACATCGAGGACGATGTTATAATTTAAGAGGGTGTGTATGTCACATGCCCCAATTTGCAAAACATTTTATGATTTAAGAAAAATTATGTTATATTTTATTTTAAAGATTGTAATTAATGACCAAGTGGGTCAAGGATAATTGAATGTCATTGCTGAATATTTTATTAATAAATAAATGAAATATGAGACAACATCTTAGGGAAGATGTTAAATGAGTGTTTTACTGGTCACTTAGTGGAGTAGGCTGGGTTGAGAGCATATTGACACTTGGAAGCATCCTCAAACTCTTCTAGTTGTTGCAGGTGGCAACTTCCATATTTTTGTGGTCATGTTCCCCAAGAAAGTGGAACAAGAGCAGGTGGCTCATTAAGTGAAAACTGACCCAAAATACCTATGCATGCTAATAAAACTTCCCATTGAAGGTAGCTTAGGCTGCTCATTCTTCACCTATGAACATTCTGAGTCAATGGTGTGCACAAGAAAATTCAATGGAGGGGACTAGTTGAAGTAAGTTTGAGTGGAAAAGTGTTGAAGACTTGAACTAGTGTAGTTATTTTAATCCGAGTTTAGATTGTTGCATGCATAACTGATTGCTGCTAAAAACTAAGTAGAGTTGTAGAGGATTACTAAACTACATATCTCACCCAGAACTTCTACCAAGTTGAACATGAGACAAGCTCGAGGGTCCTGAGATTTGCAGTTCCACTTTTCTCCAGGATTTGGCTGGGAGGAACAGGTTCCTTAAGTTGTTGTCACCTCATCTATATTTCCAGGTTCTACTTGTTTTATTCAGCTATCTAAGTATTTACTGTTATCTATAAAGTTTAAGTTTAATCAATGATATGTTATTCTTCTGTCCTTGTTGCTGCTAGGGTTAGTTAGGAGAAATGTATATGCTATGAGAAGATAGTTAATTTTTGAACTAGGTATATTAGGGTAAATGATTAGAAGAATTTTTAGATTTACTGATAGATAAAAATTACCTAACTGTATTTTTCCACACCTTTTAGAAAAGGTAGTTCTCTAGTAAAGTAGGTTAGTTTAATTTCAGATAAAGAATCGAATGAAGTATGCATGAGTATAAATTACTATCTTCTATAGGTTCATATGTATGATTTGTATCTATGTTTCCCTTTTTATTTTAGATGCTTTCTTTTAGCTAGAGTACTTAAGAAAAATAAACAGAGCTGTTAGGAAAGATCTAATGGTATAAAATACTAGTGTGTGTAATGGTTTACACAGTAGATAAAATTATTATTATAGGTCTATTATTTTAATAATTAAAAATTAATATATATATATAAACATGAATTAATATAACTGAGATTAACTTTAAGAAATAGTAAACAAGGCTAAACATTTACGAAATAAATTCATCTAAGTAGAAATGCAAACTAGGGTAACTAAAATATGAAATACTAACTATGTACTCATACTAAGAAGGATTAGGGTTATAAATAAACCTATTTAAAAGAACTGTAAATTTATATATAAACCAAAATGTTTCACCCATTTGTCATAGTAGGGGAATTGTTTCTTTTCATTTCTAAAATAAATTCAAAACCTATATAATCTATTTTAAATAACCATAAAAATCAATTAGATGAGTGTATAGAATTACATACTTATTTCACAAGTAACAATAATAAATAAAAACTTGTCATCATATTTTCAAAACTCCAAGATTTCAGGAAAGAATTAGGTTATTCATTCAATTTCTTTTCCTCCATTTATTTACTGCAGAAATTATTACTAATAATAATAACCAAGATATGATTTAAAAAATTATTGTCCGAACCATTAGATATAATTTTACACAAAGTAAATAATTATTAAATTACTTAACTACAACCTCTAATCAGTTAATTTTGATAAGAGATAACCAAAATAACAAATTAATTCAAGATTTCCTTCTTCATTTCAAACCATAGAATATATATATATATATATATATATATATATATTATGAAAACATAAATATAGTCAACCAACTTCAAGCTTTAAGTACATTTAAGCCCTAAAACTGAACTATAATAGTTACATCCCTATGGCCTTTTACATCACAAAGTCAAGGCTTATAATCCTGTTCGAAAAACAACATCATTACAAAAAAAAATTATAATAGAGAAGGAAAATTTTCTCAGCTATGAAAACCCTAACCCTTCATTTCTAAAACAACCATGAGGGCTTCATTAAACTGAATCAAACATCAAGGATCAACCCATGGCCTTTCCAAAATTTTACAACACAATATATCATGGCTGAGCTAAAAACCAAAAACCCAACGAAATCCATCATTTAAAAATCAACATCATACACCACTGCAGGAGGAACCTCAACGAAACTGAGGCTTACCAGAAGAAATGATTCGTGGAACCCTTTTGGTGGTATTTTTTTAGCTTGAGATTCTTTGATTTGAATCCTACATTAGTGAAGCACCATAATTGGTTAAACCCTTCTGCCGTTAGTGAAAACATTGAAACCTAGCAGAGTAAAAATGGTTTGAAAAACAAGAAAAATCAAAGAGTTCTTACAAGTTTTATTTCTCCTTTCGTGGCAAAGAAGAAAATGATAGAATGAAACCCTAGCCACCATTAACAAAGTAACGAGCTTTAGGAAGGCACTGTTAGGAAAATTATACAACACACAGAGCTCACATTCGAATCCTTATCCACCATACATAGAACGATGAGCTTCAAGAAAGCTCTGACAAAGAACGACAAGCTTCAAGAAAGATCTGAAAGTTCATGCTATTTATCTATGGTTTTTTACCCATTCTCATTTTTAGGTGGTTTTGGTCCTTTTTGGAGAGAGTGGGGATTAATCACGCTAAATGCTTAACTTCCCTTCATTTATGGGGGAGGAATAATAATTTTTTGGACCATATTTAGTGGATTTTTAGTTGTGAAGGTAAAAATGGAGGAAATAATGGTGGGAATCTGATGTCTAACTATGGTTTAGACCATGGAGAGATAGGTGAACATTTTTTGGTGTTTACATACATACACTCTCTCTCTCTCTCTCTCTCTCTCTCTCTCTCTCTCTCTATGTGTGTCATACACACACACATGCACACTAATCCTCCCCCTACCACTAAAACCCATACTCTCTCTCCCTCTTTATCCCCATCCTATACCCTGTGACTATCTTTAACA
>LPNX010952542.1:0-19548 GCA_001517045.1 Pseudotsuga menziesii | reverse complement strand
CCCCTAACACTCCCTCTCTCTCCAACACATCTCACTAACCCTAACCCCCCTCTCTCTTTATCTCCCTAATAAAACCACTCATTCCTCCTCCTCCTCCTCCTCCTCTCTCTCTCTCCTACTCCCCCTACCCCTAAATATCTCTCTTTATCTCTCCTAATCCTACTCCCCCTACAACTTACCACACCATGCCTATTGATATCAGTCTTTGTTTTACCACCCTATACCCCCTTCTCTCTAACTTATGTAATCCTCCCTAAACACCTACCCCTCTCCCCACCTCGATTTCAATATTTTCCTCTCCCTAAATCGCCATCCTCCGCTCTACATCATCCCCCACCACGATTGTTATCTCTTTCTCTCCTCCAACCCTTGTCCTCCCCCTAACCCTTATCAACCACACCCTCAACCCCATTATCCTCAGGATCTGTCTCTCCCACTCACTTACTCACTCACTCACTCCTCTCCTCATCCACCTACCCATATCCCACACCCCTTTCTCTCACCTCCAACCCCCTAACACACTCGCCCCACCCATTCTCTCTCTCTCTCTCTCTCTAACATACACACACACATCCTCGTACTCCTCCTTGTAGAAATAACCCTCCTCCTCCTCCTCCTCTCTCTCTCTCTTTTGTCATCTCCACAACCCTTACTAACCTCCTCTCTCACTCTCTCACCCCCTACTCGTCTCTATACCTTTAAGCCCCTCCTCTCATCTATCTCTCTCCCCCCGTTTCCCTCTAACCCTTACTAACTCCATCTCTCACTCTTTCTCTTCCCTACTCCACCTACACCTTAAACCCACCTTTCTCTCCCATAACCCCCTAACACCTTCACCTCTCTATCACTCATTGTCACTACTGACAATCATCATCTCTCTCCCTAACCCCCCTCATACTCTCCCTACCCATAACAACCCCTTTGGTGCCTCTCTTTCTCTCTCTTGTACTCCTCCTACCCAAACCCTCTCACTCTTTCTCTCTCATAGTTCCTCTCCTCCCTACAACATACCACCACCCCCCATCTCTCTCTCTTCCCTCTAACTACCATAATCCTCCCTAAACCCCTACCCCCCAACTCTGATCTCTGTTTTTTTCTCTCACCCAACCCCCTTCCTCCCCCATACTCCTAATGTAAATTTGATTTTTACCAAAAGGCGTGTGTGTTTTAGATCTAGAAAACGTGCATGAGTTTTAGGTCTACAAAACACGTCCATGTTTTGTAGAGATAAAACACATATGTGTTTTGTATAGGTAAAGTGTGAACTCTTTTTGGTTTTCATGGCACCCAAATAGGTTGGAAAAGAAAAATTCAATTTAAAATAAATGTGCTTGCGTTTCTTATCACTAAGACCGAGCCTTGTCACTTGTCTGCGTGTCATCACTCTTCCTATGTGTCTGCTTTGGAGTTATCTTTGGGTTAACCAAACCTATGTCATCGAATATGGTAAACCATAGCTAATTAGACATCTCACCATTTTTCTCAATATGGGTATGTTTTACCCCTCATTACAGTATCTTACACACGATCATTTTTTATGAAATTTTAGACCCAAATAACAATTTTTTTTGCAGATTCCAAATATGTAATTTAAGATTGTAAATATTGATGCAAATTATTAATGACCACGCTAATTACATAATTGAATCGATCTATGGAACATATAGTTTTGAATCCAATTACATGAGAATCGTATTACAAAGGACACATGGAAAAACAGGTGTTTCATAACTTTATTATACTTTTCCATGACTTGTATGCATATTTATAATTACATCAAATAACGTACTCTCATCACTAGATCAAATCTTCCTAAAACACTATATGTGTAAACATGAAACATCCAAAACGTACATGTCTAATAACAAGTAGTAACAATAACAAAAAAAAATACTTGCTTCATAGTTTATGCATCCTATAAATACCTTACTTCATACTTTATACCATCTATGTGGACTATATATCAAATATTTAAGAATTACAATCCATCAATATACCGACTAAAATCCATCAATCTAATGCCATTTAAATTGGCAAGAAATATGCCATTTATTATAGTGAAAGGAAAAGTAAGATGAACTCGTATGTCGTTTATCTTTACAAAGTAAAAAAGTAATAATGGTGATAGGCCCTCTATGTGGGCTATACATGGAATATTTCATGACTAAAATCCATCAATCTATAAGAAGTAATGTGTTTAGAATTACAATCCATCAATATACCGACTAAAATCCATCAATCTAATGCCATTTATATTGGCAAGAAATATGCCATTTATCATAGTGAAAGGAAAAGTAAAGTGATGAGAAAAGTAAGATGAATTGGTATGTCGTTTATCTTTACAAAGTAAAAAAGTAATAATGGTGATAGGCCCTCTATGTGGGCTATACATGGAATATTTCATGGCTAAAATCCATCAATCTATAAGAAGTAATGTCATTTATTTTTTCCATAGTGAAAGGAAAGAAAGAAAGTAAAGTGATGAAAAAAAATTGGACTTGAAGGCGAGATGGAGTGATACGTCATTTTTTTTCCAAAATATCAAACTCCGTTCTAAAGAGTGGAATATAACAATTTTTTGGATAATCATTAAATTTATAGAATTGTGAAATATAATTATAAAAGAAGTCTAGTCATTACATTTTGGTGACTATATAATGGGTATGCATTTAATCTAAGATGTACTTCAATTGGTTTATCCAACATTATGAATTTTAAATTTATATTTAACCACATTTATTGAGAAAGACTTGTCACTTAATGATATGTAAACCATTTGGTTTCAAGCAAATTGTTAGTAACACGCCAATTACAGAATTGAATCGATGTCTGTAACATATAGTTTTGAAGCCAATTACATGACAATCGTATTACAGAGAACACATGGAAAAACTGGCGTTTAATAATTTTATTATACTTTTCCACAATTTTTATACATATTTATAACTACATCAAATAACGTACTCTCATCAGGAGACCAAATCTTCCAAAAACACTATATGCGTAAACATGAAACATAAAAAACTCGTGTATGTCTAAGACAACAACGAGTAGTAACAATAACACAAAAATACTTGCTTCATACTTTATACATCCTATAAATCCTACATGGTCTCGTGTCATAATAATATAGATATTCAAATTTTACTATAGAAAAATATCATTTGATATTTGATTTTACCATAACTGATATCCTAAATCAAGTTTATGTGGAATGCAACTGCAAGAAATTTCATATCTGTAGAATATGTGGATGCTCCAGCTTTTACAAATACTTCACCGGATGAACCCATAATCTTCTAGTGCGTTTGATCTGTCCTTTGCCTGCTATGCAAAAGCAATATGATTAAGCTTTGTAAATAAAAATAAGAAGAGTAAAATGATGATATGATTGTGCACATTGATACTGCTCTTATAATAAGGAATTGCACCAGGAAATAAAATAAAATAAAAGATTCGAAGACTCGTTACCTTGTATTCATTATGTGGTAGCGGTGGTGGCGGTGGGGAGGCTGTGGCAGTGGCGCTGCCGACGGCGGTGGACATGGCAATTTCTAGTTGCTAGCTAGTGGAGTATAGTCACTCTCTGTTGAGTTGGTAGTTAGTGGGTAGCAAGGCTCGTTCCATATCTATATAGAGAGGAAGGTGACCATCAATTTTTTTTATTTTTTTAATCCATGGAACGTCTCACACAGGCCCCACCGCAGACGTAGAGGCCGTAATTAGAGATGCTGTAAACCATGTGAGGAAGGTGAGTATCTACTTCTCTAGTTTAACTCGTGTGGAAAAACGACGGGCAATAGTTTTGACGGAACATAAAAACCTAAAGTCCACGACACAAAAATCGACTTAGCATTCCACATTAACGTATTGCCCAAAAACATTATTGGATTGGAAATGTTGATGGATAAATCTCGTCCATGATCTTTACTTGGTTTTATTGTCAGCATCATAATTAGTGAGATTCCCCGCAATGAAAAGATGGGGTAATAGGTGGACGATATTAGGTTTTCAAACTGTAGGGTGGTCTTTCTTTTGGAAATATGTATGAAAAATCGCTGCATGATATTTACTTGGATTTGCTCATTCCACAAGCATCTATATCATAGTTGGTGAGATTCCCAACAATGAAAAGATAGATACTTGTCTTTTTCCGTGACAATAGGATGATATTAGGTTTTCAAATTGAAGGGTGATCTTTGTTTGGAAATGTGGATGGATAGTCGCCGACGCCCTCGATATGACAAAACTTGTCTTGGTCCATGATGTTTACTTGGTTTTATTAAGTCCGCGAGCGTTGCATCATAATAGTGAGATTCCCAGCAATGACAACATTGATAATAAGTTTTAGGGGATAATACGTGGATGATATTAGGTTTTCAAATTGAAGGGTGATATTTCTTTCGGTTATGTGGAGGGTCTTAGAATAATACATTATTACTCTATTAAACAAACATAGAACAATTTTACCACATTCCTAAGTTCTCATGAACTTTCACATTAAATTTCACTCTTATGATTGACATATTAAACATTAATATAGGCTTTCATTTGCACAATAATATGTCAACATAAGATAAAAATAAAGCATCAATTTTATATTTATTGTTTTTTTCATATATATATATATATATTTGAATTTAAGTTGTTTTTGAGTTCTGATTACTATGAATATTTGACTTGTTAGATTTAATGCATAAATATTTTCATATGTTTTCTATATCTAGGTTTCGTGTTCAAAGAGCTCCTATGCTCTTAGACTAGGTTATCTCTTTTCTATACATGTAACATTTATTTCATTAATTCAATGAGTTGAGTCTTTCTCCTCCTGTGTGTGAGCGAGCCATTGTGCTTTGCTGGTTTCCTCCTTGGTTTCTCTAAATTGGCTGGTTTCCTCCTTGGTTTCTCTAAATTGGTATCAGAGCCAAATTGAGACTACTATTTGTTGAATTGACTCTTCTAAGTGTCAGAAAATATATATATTTTTTCCTTGCTTTCTCCTCATTTACAAATCACTGCTAACTTGCCACTGAGGGAGATCGTTGCCAATCTTGCGAGAGTGAGGAGGAAATTGCCAGCGTGAGGAGCTTTCGTTTTGCGAGACCTATGTTTTTATCTCACGTGTAAAATAAAATTTAACTGTCTTTCACAATTCCTTCACAGGCTTACTAATTTTTTGTTGAAGTCAAAGCGCGACGCTTATCCAGCACCCTACTGAGCATCGACGGTGTTGTCTGGAGGAGAAAGAAGAGTGCCGACCGCTCCTACTAGGCAGATAGAACGAGCATCGAACAACGCCAATCAGCCAAAGAGAAAGAGTGCCACATGTGGTCCATCCAGTGAGCATCAGGTTAATTGCTTGAGGAGGTGAGCCAATATATATATATATATTTTTTGCTTTTTTGGTTAAAATTATTTGCAGACAACATTTCAGTAAAAATGGCACATATGTCACTTGCTGATTTATACATTACTCAAGCATCAAAATTTAATGGGGAAAATGATGTAAATTGGAAATTCAAGCTGATTACTATGCTTGAAGCTCTTAGCTTGTGGCCGATTGTGAAAGGGGATGAAACTCTTAGCCTACAGATCCATTATCACTCAGATTGGAATTCGTGGGAAACTCAAGCAAAGGTGTTGATTTGTATGTCTATAAAAGAAAACATCATACCTCACATCAGAAATTTCAAGACGTCCAAAGACACATGGGGTATGAAAGGTTTGTATGAAACGTCTGACGCTAATAGAATCTTGTTTTTAAAGACCAAATTATTGTCTATCAAGATGGATGTGAATGAAACTATGAACAAATATATCTCTCACATCAAAGACTTCAGAGATAATATGGGTGACATAGGTGAAGAAGTATCTGGTATTGATCTGGTATCTATCAGATTAAAAGGTCTGCTGCCAGATTATAAAATATTCATATCAGCACTTGCAGCAAGACATACCCCTCCTACATTTGCAGAGCTTGACAGAATACTGATACAAGAAGAAGAAATGATGAAGATGTATGAGCCTGAATCTCAGTCTTTAGATCAGGTGTGGATGGCAAGAGGTAGATTCCCACACAGAGGAAATCACTCAAATCCACACAGAAGCAAGTTTCGTGCAAGACATAAAGGTATGTCATGCAATGACTTTAGTACTAATAAAGATGTTGTATGCCATTATTGTGGCAAATAAGGTCACATAGCTAGAGATTGTTTTAAGAAGATAAATAATGATTCCAATAACAGATACAGAAAACATAATAGAAATTATGTTAGAAAAGACACCCCACATGTCAATGGATTTAAAAACCTAAGACTGTTTACATTTGAACATGCTTTGTGTTCTGAGAGAGATGACGAAAATGCATGGTTCATAGATTCAGGTGCATCTGCCCACATGTCATGTAATAAAGATTGGTATGATGAGTATTATGAAAAGTCTGATGGCACACACATCTATCTAGGTGATAATAGGTCTCACAAAGTCCTAGGTTTTGGAGTGATAAGTGTTAACCTACATGATGGACAATTTAAACAGATACATAATGTGATGTATGTTCTAGGCATAAGAAAGACCTTAATATATGTCTCTTCTATCACCGATAATGATATGAAATTTGAATTTAATAAATATAAGTGCCATGTCAAAGATGTCCAAGATCATTACAGGATTATAGCGAGAGGATCCAGACTTGGTGGATTGTACAAGCTGGATGCAATCAAGGGAAACCATCAGGCACTAGCAGCATTAGCTATTTCACATGTTGAATTGTGGCATCAAAGGTATGGACTCCTCAATCATAATGATCTCATGTTATTATAGAAAAAATCGATGATTAAGGGTCTTCTTGTCATTAAAAATGATCATATTGAATATACTGCATGTGCACTTGGAAAACAACACATAAATGAATTTCCTAACCATGAAGAGAAGAGATAGACTAAACTCCTTGAACTCATACACACTGATGTATGTGGACCTATGCAGACCAGATCACTTGGTGGTGCATGGTATTTTCTGATATTTGTTGATGACAGATCCAGGATCACATGGGCTTACTTCATCAGAAAGAAAAGTGATGTCTTCGAATACTTCAAGGAATTCAGAATCAAAGTTGAGAAGTAGATAGGTAAATACATCAATCCTCAGGTCAGACCAAGGTGGTGAGTACACTTCTGGAGATTTTAGAAGATATTGTACAGAAAATGGAATCCAACAACAATTCACATTCACTAATACACCTAAGCAACATGGAGTTGCTGAGAGGAAAAATAGAACATTGGTGGAATGTGTTCACAGCATGCTCCAAGGTAAGAACATTTCTAATGGATTTTGGGGTTAAGCAATTAACATTATTGTGTACTTAAAGAATAGGAGTCCAACAAAGAAACTAAAATCTTCAAACCCCATTTGAAGTCTTTTATGGCTATAAACCTGAAATTAGTCATTTAAGAATATTTGGTTCTAGGGCTTTTGCACACATACCTAAAGATGACAGAAGGAAATTGGATGCAAAATCCATAGAATGTATCTTTGTTGGCTATTGTGATGATTAGAAAGCATAGAAACTATTTCATCATTGTTCACACAAATTGATTGCTATTAGAGATGTTGTATATCATGAAAATACATATATGTGCAATAGGATGAATAATGATAATGAAGAACTGATCCCAGATGAGCATGTCAGAATAGATAAAATTATTCAAAAAGTGTAGGATCAGCAGCAGGTGCAAGAACAAAATCAAGTTCAGGAACAGGAATCAAGAATGAATGATACTACCTCAGGTGATGAAACAACAGAAGACAGAAGAATAATGGATGGACTCCAATAGGTGTTGTACTACCTAGAAGGTGATCTCGTCAAACTCATCCTCCATTAAAGTTTAGAGATTATGCCTTCATGACTAGTATAATGAATGTTATAAAGCCATTAAATTATGAACAAGCCAAAGATAAGGAAGAAGGGGTAACTGTAATGAATGAAGAATATAATTCTATTATGAGAAACAAAACTTCGGATTTAGTATAATTACCCAAAGATAAAGTACCCATAGGATCAAAATGGCTATTCAAATCTAAACTTAAAGAAGATGGTAGTATTGACAAGTTTAAAGCAAGATTAGTTGAAAAGGGTTATTCTCAGCAAGAGGGGATTGACTTCGAAGAGACATATGCACCAGTAGCTAATGTTACAGCTGATTTTACCGCACATGGTAGATCACATATTTATGGCCTTTCCTGTCCCTATGCAGACTCTTTGAACCCCAAGGAACATTTTTGTACTTTTGATGTTTCCAAGATTATCCCTAAAAACATGCATTATTTTCCATACACGATTTTTAAACATATTTTTACGTATATACGCAAATATGACCCTCAAACCCACGTACATCGGGATGTGTGCAAAAGGCCAAATAGTTTTGGAGTTTTCCTTGATGTGGAGCCGAGTCACTTATCTCTTGGCCTTCTATATTCTTTGAGATCGCTCGAATTCCACCTTCCATTACCCCATTGAGGCACTATATAAGGAACCCTTTGGATACGTTGAAGAGGGAGGAATTGAAGAGAAAGAAAACTATAGTCCATTGTTGCCAAAGCTTATACTTGAGTCTGCATCCCTTTGTCCCTTGGAGCACTTTGTGTTCTTCCCAATATTTCATTTTCTTATGAGATTGTTATCAAGAGATGAAGGATTGAAGTGGTGGAGGCCCATGTGGAGGACTCAGTTTCTCCGGTTTGTAGATATGCCGATAGAAGTTGTCATTCTTGTAATCTCTGATTTATATTAATAGAAATATCATTTCCTGTCCAATAATGTGTATTTAAATGAATATTGAATCCATGTATGCTTTCAAATGCTTATATGTTATTGATTATATATGCTAGAGTAGGTCTAACACCATTATATAGCATGTTTTTCTTGTTTGCTGAATGTTGAGAGAGCAAATTACTAATACAATCAAGATTGGAAAAGCTCAACAGGGATGTACATCAACCATCCGGAATAAGGTATGTTTCGAGATCCTTTAGTGTTAGATGTTTTATTTCTCTTGCATATGGGAAGGGATTGAATTCTGCAGTTAATATGTTTGTTGTGGTACCCCAAGCCATGGGATGTTTTCTTTGTAACAGAATTGGTGACCATACTAGGGAGTTCCTAGTCATTTCCTTTGGGGGTTTTATCGGCATTCAATGTTCTTGAATTGCTCTGATTTCTCTATTTGTGAGTCAAGTCTGGGAGCATGTTTTCTTAGTAGTGTCTGATAAGAGTAAATTTTGTCTCAGATTGTCTGTTTACCTTCTTTTTTATCTCTTTTTCTTCCTGTACACGATTTTTGTCTTCACAGTCATGTGTACATACGGTTTTACTAGAATATTCGTGTATATATGCAGGTTTTCTGCACACAGTCGCGTATGCCCTAAGTTTTTCCTTTTTGGGGAAGATTAAGTGTTGTTGGGTGAGCTTGGATGATTGCTGAGTCTTCTTGGATGCTTCTAGAGTCTGTATACACCTCTGTTTCTGACCAGAGATCCTTTTTAGTTTGAATTTTTTGAAAATGTTCTTGTCATTTCATTTTATATTTTTTGTTTTGGGATTAGTGCATTAGGTCTCTTTTACCTTAGTGCTTTGCTTGGGTGTTGTCTGATAGTGCTTGTAGTGTCTGGGGGTTGTAGAGTCATACTTTTGCTTTATTATCTCATTTTAATTCAAAAAATACAAAAACATTTGCTTTTTGCATCATTATGCATTATTTCATTTGGCATTTTGCATGGTACTTGCATTAGGTTTGCTTGGAGAGTATTAGTCAGATTTTCATATAGGAATGATTGCATATTCATTTGAAGGAAAATTTTGCAATTCACGTAGTAGCATACCCCATTTTTCAATTGACACAGTGCATTTGCATTGATTGTTAGGTGTGCATTTTACTTCTTTTTGTGTCATAACATCATTAGTTGCACGACCATTTTCCTTTTTGAGTAATAAGCCAATTAAAATCAACGCATAATAAAATGAATTCCACTCTTTTCTTTTATAGGGTGCACCAACAAGATTAGGTTTTAGGGTCTTGGAATAGTTCATTGTGAGTAAATTCTCCAAGACCACTAAACGAAACATTTATGTGTTTGTTCAGGTGAGAGTGTGAAATTCCTTTATATAATTAGTGTTTCTCAAGATCCTCCTCTTACAAAGGAGTTAAGCACGAGGCAGTGTGAGCATTTATTGATTGGGATGACCCCTGGTCATAACTAAGTAGCACCGAAGATATTTCCAGGATTGTATTCGTATCTGGGTGCTTTTTCAAGAGTTTCAGGCTTTGCTACCCTGCCCATACGATCAATTCCACCTGCGACTGTCCGCTTGAGCATTGATTATATTGAGGTGAACTTAGTTGCCTTACCTAGGTTATCGAGGGGGTACTTTGTAGAGGTTATTCTACAGGTGTCCTGGCCAGGTAGGGGTCGGAGAACATAGTTGTTATATGCGTTGAAGCTGAGGGCCACTATAATTGGTTATGAACCTCTGCTTGTTGTGTATGGGAGTCTCAAGGCTCTCCTAGGCGAAACATACCTGCTTCATTCAGGAGCTCACATATCCTACCCTTGTTTTCTTATGATTTGGCTGTACATTTTATAGGTGTATGCTCTATGCATGCTAGTTTGCCTAGGGTTTGTGTAATTAGATCGAGTCTTTTTAATTTTTGAGTCATCGAGGCTTTCCTTTGCACAATAATATGTCAACATAAGATAAAAATAAAGAATCAATTTATATTTATTGTTTTTTTCATATATATATATATTTGAATTTAAGTTGTTCTTGAGTTTTGATTACTATGAATTTTTGAATTGTTCAATTTAATGCATAAATATTTTCATATGTTTTCTATATCTAGGGTTCTTGTTCAAACAGCTGCTATGCTCCTAGATTAGGTTATCTCTTTTCTATATATGTAACATTTATTTCATTAATTCAATGAGTTAAGTGTTACTCCTCCTGTTTGTGTGAGCGAGCCATTGTGCTCTGTTGGTTTTCTCCTTGGTTCCTATAAATTGGTATCAGAGCCAACTTGAGACTGCTATGAGGGAACCAAATATTCATTAAAGGCTGCTACTATGTGAAGTTGAGGAAGTCACTGCTGGGCTATGAGAGTGTATAGCCATTGTTGAATAGAGGCATCTAAGTGTCAGAAAATATATATATTTTTCCTTTCTTTCTCTTGCTTTACAAGTCACTGCTAACTTTCTCCTGTTTCACAAATTGGTGCTAAGTTGTCGGTGAGGGAGATCGCTACTAATATTGCCAGCGTGAGGAGCTTTAGTTTAGTTTTGCGATACCTATGTTTTTATCTCAAGTGTATAAAAAAATTTCACTATCTTTCACAATTCCTTTACGGGCCATCTATTTTTTTTGTTGAAGTCAAAGTGCGACGCTTCTCCAGCACCCTACTAAGAGTCGAAAGTGTTGTCTAGAGGAGAAAGAAGAGCATGGACCATGCCTATTAGGCAGATAGAACTAGCGTCGAACAACACCAATTATCTAGAGAGAAAGAGCACTAGATCTGGTCCATGCAATGAGCGTCGGGTTAAATTCTTGAGGAGGTGAGCCAATATATTTTTTGTTTTCTTCCTGTTTTTTTTAAATTATTTTCCCAACATTTCAGTAAAAATGACACATATTTCACTTGCCGATTTATACATTATTCAAGCATCAAAATTAAATGGGGAAAATTATGTAAATTGGAAATTCAAGCTGATTACTATGCTTGAAGCCCTTAGTTTGTGGCCGATTGTGCAAGGAGATGAATAGAATCCTGCAGATCCATTATCTCTCTCAGATTGGAATTCATGGGAAACTCAAGCAAAGGTGTTGATTCATATGTCTGTAAAACAAAACATCATACCTCACATCAGAAATTCCAAAACCTCCACAGACACATGGAACAAATTGAAAGGTTTGTATGAAATGTCTGATGCTAATAGAATATTGTTTTTAAAGACCAAATTATTTTCTATCAACAAATATCTCTCTCGCATCAAAGACTTCAGAGATAATATGGGTGACATAGGTGAAGAAGTATCTAGTACTAATCTGGTATCTATCACATTAAAACGTTTTCTACCAAATTATAAAATATTCATCTTAGCACTTGTAGCAAGACAGACCCCTCCTACATTTGTAGAGCTCTGAATACTGATACAAGAAGAATAAAGGATGGATATTTATGAGCCTGAATTTTAGTTTTCAGATTAGGCGTTGATGGCAAGAGGTAGATTCCCACAAAGAGGCAATCACTTGAATCCACACAAAAGCAAGTTTCGCGCAAGACACAAAGGTATGTCACGCAATGAATCTAGTACTAATAAAGATGTTGTATGTCATTATCGTGGAAAATCAGGTCACATAGCTAGAGATTGTTTTAAGAAGATAAAAAATGATTCCAATAACAGATACAGAAAATATAATGGAAATTATGTTAGAAAAGACACCCCACATGTCAATGGATTTAAAAACCTAAGACTATTTATATCTGAACATGCTTTGTCTGCTGAGACAGATGATGAAAATGCATGGTTCATAGATTCAGGTCCATCTACCCACATGTCCTGTAATAAACATTGGTATGATGAGTATTATGAAAAGTCTGATGGCACACACATCTATCTAGGTGATAACAGGTCTCACAAAGTCCTAGGTTATGGTGTGATAAGTGTTAACCTACCTGATGGACAATTTAAATAGATACATAATGTGATGTATGTTCCATGCATCAAACAGATCTTAATATCTATCTCTGCTATCACCGATAATGATATGAAATTTGAATTTGATAATTATAAGTGCCATGTCAAATATTTCCAAGATCATTACAGGGGTATAGCGAGAGGATCCAGACTTGGTGGATTGTACAAGCTATATGCAATCAAGGAAAACGATCACGCACTAGCATCATCAGCTATTTCAGATGTCGAATTGGGACATCAAAGGTATGGACACCTCAATCATAATGATCTCATGTTATTATAGAAAAATTCGATGGTTAAGGGTTTTCCTGTCATTAAAAATGATCATATTGAATGTGTTGCATGTGCATTGGGAAGACAACACAGAAATGAATTTCCTAACCATGAAGAGAAGAGATAGACTAAACTCCTTGAACTCATACACACTGATGTATGTGGACCTATGTAGAGCAGATCACTTGGTGGTGCATGGTATTTTATGATATTTGTTGATGACAGATCCAGGTTCACATGGGCTTACTTCATCAGAAGGAAAAGCGATGTCTTCGAATAATTCAAGGAATTCAGAATAAAAGTTGAGAAGCATACAGGTAAATACATCAAAATCCTCAGATCGGACCAAGGTGGTGAGTACACTTCTAGAGATTTTAGAAGATACTATACAGAAAATGGAATCCAACAACAATTCACAGTCACTGAGACACCTCAGTAAAATGGAGTTGCTGAGAGGAAAAATAGAACATTGGTGGAATGTGCTCGCAGCATGCTCCAAGGTAAGAACATTTCTAATGGCTTTTGGGCTGAAGCAATTAACACTGTTGTGTACTTAAAGAATAGGAGTCCAAAACATAAACTAAAAACTTCAAACCCCACTTGAAGTCTTTTATGGCTATAAACCTGAAATTAGTCATTTAAGAATATTTGGTTCTAGGCATTTTGCACACATACCTAAATATGACAGAAGGAAATTGGATGGAAAATCCTTAGAATGTATCTTTCTTGGTTAGTGTGATGATCAAAAAACATATAAGATGTTTCATCCTAGTTCACACAAATTGATTGCTAGTAGAGATGTTGTAACTTGTATTTCATGAAAATACAAATATGTGTAATAGGATGAATAATGCTAATGAAGAACTGATCCCAGATGAGCATGTAAGAATAGATAAAATTCTTTAAAAAGTGTAGGATCAGAAACAGGTGCAAGAAGAACATCAAGTTCATGAACATGAATCAAGCATGAGTGATACTACCTTAGATGATGAAACAACAGAAGACAAAAGAATCATGGATGGAACTCCAACAAGTACTATAGTACCTAGAAGGTCATCTCATCAAACTCATCCTCCAGCAAAGTTTAGAGAGTATGCCTTGATGACTAGTATAATGAATGTCATAGAGCCATTAAATTATGAATAAGCCAAAGATAAGGAAGAATGGGTAGCTGTAATGAATGAAGAATATAATTCTATTATGAGAAACAAACTTTGGATTTAGTATTATTACCCAAAGATAAAGTACCCATAGGATCAAAATGGCTATTCAAATCTAAACTTAAACAAGATGGTAGTATTGACAAGTTCAAGGCAAGATTAGTTGAAAAGGGTTATTCTCATCAAGAGGGGATTGACTTTGAAGAGACATATGGACAAGTAGCTATGTTAAAGACAATCAGATTGTTAGTTGCATTAGCTACTAAACATAATTGGAGAATACACTAGTTAGATGTAAAATCTGCTTTTCTAAATGGTGATTTAAAAGAGGAAGTATACTTAGTGCAGCGTGAAGGTTTTGTTCAGAAAGGACTGAAGCAACTTGTGTGCAGGTTAAAGAAAGCGATCTATGGACTGAAACAGGCTCCTAGATCATGGTATATTAAGATTGACACCTTCCTCAAACAACAAGGATTTCTCAAAAGTAAAAATGATTCAATTTTAAATATTAAATCATATAAACAGGGAAATGTTTGATTGATATCCCTATATGTGGATGATCTTATCATTACAGGTGGGGCATATCAATTAGTTGCATATATTAAAAGTGGTTTGTCATAGTAAATTGAAATGAAATACCTAGGTGACTTACACTATTGTTTAAGCATTGCTTTTTGGAGAGAATTTGGTAAAACATTCATGACTTCAAGCAAATATGCAAGGGAAATACTTGACAGGTTTCAAATGAGTGAATGCAAATCTGTATCCACTCCTTTGGATCAAAATGTCTAATTATACAATAGTGATGGATCTAAAGAAGCTGATGGTACTTTTTATCGTCAACTAGTGAGTATTCTGAACTACCTCACTACTACAAGACCAAACCTATCATATTATGTTAGCATCCTTAGTCATTCCTTGGCTAAGCCATGTGAAACACATTGGAAAGTTGCAAAGAAGGTCCTAAGATATTTAAAAGGAACTGTTGATTATGGTCTTTAATATACTGATGTATCTCATGTTCAGTTGGTAGGTTACTCTGACTCCGACTGGATAGGAAATCCTGATGATAGAAAATCCACTTCTGGATATTCTTTTAACATTGGTTCGGGATTCATATCATGGAGCAGTAAGAAACAACCAATTGTTTCTTTGTCATCCATAGAAGTTGAATACAAAGCATTAACCAATGCTACTTGTGAATCCATTTGGTTGAGGCAGATTCCTGAAGAGGTTGGAACATAACAAAAAAAACCTACCAGAATCTAGTGTGACAATCAAATCTCAATTAACCTGTCACATAATCCAGTCTATCATGCCAGATCTAAACATATTGAGCTGCAACATCGTTTTGTCAGAGAAAAGATCAAGTCTCAAGAAACTAACTCATCTATTGTAACATAAGTGAAAATGTTGGTGATGTGTTTACTAAACCTATTGGAAGGATCCATTTTGAGGATCTTAGGAATAAATTATGTGTTATAAAAAATCCATTTCTGCATTAAGGGAGGCTGTTAGATTTAATGCAGAAATATCTTCATATGTTTTCTATATCTAGGGTTCTTGTTCAAACAGCTCCTATGCTAGTGGATCTCATCCACATTTATTGGATCTAGATTAGGTTATCTCTTTTCTATATATGTAACATTTATTTGATTAATTGAATGAGTTGGGTGTTTCTCCTCCTGTGTGTGTGAGTGAGCCATTGTGGTCTGTTGGTTTCCTCCTTGGTTTCTCAACATGATAATTGCAATTAATTTTTAAATATGATAATTGTAATAATGGACTAAGAGGTAAGAATTAAGAAACTTATTTAAAATAAATCACATATGAAATGAAGTAAGAAAAATACGAACATTGTCCTCAATTAGAGCCAAAAATTGTGAAGCTTGTCATGCATATTTTTTTGTTGATATCTTAATGTTCTATGTTATCTTCTAATCCTTTCATTTGTCTTTTATCGATTTCTTCTTCATTAATTTGATCATGATAATGTTCGTATATTTTTTTCAAACCTCATGCATTAACTTTTCTTGAAATTTACAAGAACAAATTAATCATTAAATGAAACTTTGGTATATCAAATTAAAATTATTGTTTTTAAGCCTATGGGAATATTATAAACCCACTCAATGCTTAGGATAAAATATTTAATCATTATTTGATTAGTTTATTACCCATTAGCCTATATAATTGGAATCCACTTGCGCCACATCAATACTTGCCATATATACACCGGGAATACTTTTATCCTAATTATGGTTAGATCTTGTCTACTTTATTAACTGCCAGAATTAGTAACTGCACCTTCCTGCATATTCTATATGTATTATGATTTTATCCAACTTTTACGTGGATATGGTAAAGCTAGTCAACTAGGAAACTACTATCCTTAGTTTTCAACCCATCCTCTATTATTTTCTCTCCATATTCTAGTATTAGAAATTCTTTCCATTACTTATCATTTCTCACTCATGCTTTAGCTAATTTGTGAGGTCCTTGATAGATTAGAAAAGTGCTTCAGCCACCTATGGGGGTTTATTGTATTTGGTAAGTCTGATTTATGAGCTAGAAATGGGTTGTCTTTCATCAAATAATTTATCCTTTATAAGGATGTATTACCAATGTAATAATATCAATTATCATTTATTGATCATTCCTTAATGTGTGTTCATTATTCCTCTTCTTCTCTCCTTATGCTAATTCTTTGCAATTCCGAGTGAGGTTAATTGCGTGCTTAGATTCTTAGCTTGTTTATAGAATTCTTTTTACCATCAAGGATTTAGAACTCTAACATGGTATTAGAGATTTTGGATCTCATCAATTATTTCTCCTTTTCAAATTTATAGGTGTAACAACTTCTATATGGATTCAAAAGTTCATCTACTATCTCCTTTCAACTATGTTGATTGGAAGCCAAAGATGAGCACATATTTGAAGAGGTAATGTCTCTTTGATGTCTCCATTAGTGCATTAAGTGAACCAAAGTCTTATGAAGATAATATTTACTGGATAAATGACTGTGATAGAGCTTATGGAATTATGTGTATGGAAATGTCTCTAGAGATGCATCATCTCATAGATTTTTTTGAATATCCATTTAAGATTTGGAAAAATTTGGACAAATATTTTGGTATGTAGGAAGAAGAATATGAAGCATGGATAGAACCTAAAATATCCTTATGTGCTCTCCTTCAATATGTCTCGATCTCTACATTATCTGATAAAGTTGTTCATGATGAAGAAGTAACTCATACAATTCCTATTGCTACTATTTTCTTTGATTTGAATGATTTATCCTTCAATCAAGAAGAAAATATTAAAGAGACATATTTTTCTTCAGACCATCCAAACTCGTTGAACTGTTGGTGTGATCTAGTTACCAATTATCTTCTCACTATGGACCCATTCGCTCATGGAGACACTATACCTGTGATATTTTCTATTGTATATAACCTCTATTCTAATATTTCAGAGCCTTGTGAGATTTGTTATAGATTTATAAAGGTGATTCATCAAATTGGGAAGAAGATTCATGGTTTAATTCATGATATGGCAGCTACACATGGAGCTTGTTTTGTTGATTCTTTTGATGTTCTCTCGGAAATAATTTGTAGGGATATCATTTCCATTATTGATTATGCTTCCAGATTAGAGTATGCTTACAGCAAAAGACATTCTTATGATTCTCCTCCATCAAAAAATGATGACCTTCAAGGGGTCTCTCCACATGTTCTTTTCATACAACACATTGATGCATCGATGCATGATCTTGGCATCCATAACATCTTCACCAAGCATATCACCAAGAAGTTGTTCATTTAGGTCATTCAAGTGAAAAAAAAGACCTGTTGAAGAAATTTCGTATCATCTCTATGTCATGTCCATTATTCAGGGAGGATTTTCCCCATGAGGTTTTGCCTCTCTCCTTGTTTTACATGGACAAATAAAAATTTTGTTGTAAGAGGTGACTTGAGCCTCAGTTTCTAAGGCCTTAATAATAATTTGTTATAAGTTGTACTAAGTTACAATTAAGAGGGGGTGTTAGAGAATTAATCCACCAAAGTACCATGGTCATACACCTAGGATATATTTTCATTTGTCTTATACTTATGGGTGTGTGCAAGGTGATGAGGGTCTCTTTTGATGCATTAGATGCAATAGAAAGCTAAAAAAAATGCATCCATCAACTTACATGGATATTTTGAGACACTTACATAGTGAATCTTGCGACGAATAAAAAACAGGAAATGTAGGAAATTGAATGGCGTTTCCAAATATATATTTTTTTCTATTGAAAATGTTGTTAACTATCTAAAGTTAGATATTTTTTAAGAGGAATTTTTTATTTTTGGGACAAATTATAAGGTATATGTTTTTGTGGGTGCAGATTTTAAGTGACTAAATGATGGAATAAACTTACGAAAAATGGTAGACATATAGAAAACATATAGGACTAGTGCACAAATATTTTTCCAATAATAATTTTTTTTTTATAAAATTATCTAAGTAATCAAACCTCAAAAATGGTATGTCAATTGTGAGTGCAGCGTTTCAATATCTTAGTGCAACTATTTGGAAATGGTTTTTTATACCATGTAGAGGTCGATGTTCTTTAGTGCACCATACAATTTGTTTTCAAAATGGTTGAGAAACAAAAGAGATATGGATGAAACACTAAAAGTGTGTTGTTTTAGTTGAGGAGTGATGATAGAAGATGAATAAGAAAAAAATAGAAAACATAATATATTCTTGTTAAAAATTACATATTTGGAATCTCCAAAAAAAACCATATATGTTTCTAAAATTTCATAAAAAGTGGAGGTGTGCAGTATACTGTAACCAACAGATAAACACAAGCATTTTGAAAACTTGGATATAATGCTCAATTAGCCATGGTTTATCATACTCCAAGGCATAGGCATGTTGAATCCAAAGAAAAGTCTGAAGCAAACACATAGGCATAAGAATGCCATGTCAGCATGGGTGGAGGCTCGGACTTATCATTTGGAGGAAATACATTTTTTAATTTAAACAAAACACATGCTCATTATATTAAAGAAACACGAGTGCACATTTTATTGAATCATAACATGTGCGCATTGTATTGATGCAAAATGGGTATGATTTTTATTGAAGCATAATAGGCGCACATTTTTAAACACTACAACGAGTCCATTTTTGTCAATTATACCAATAATTTTATTAATTTATGTCCCCCCCCACTCCCCTCTTCCCCCTAACTCTTAATAACTCCCCTCCCCCCTGGTGCCCTTCCTCATCTCCCTACCTCTAATCCCCCCTCCTCCTATCCCTACCTTTAACCCCCTCCTCTCTCTCCTTAACACCCCACCGCCCCATTTTCTCT